>VZTN01013613.1:309-117089 GCA_013400515.1 Erpornis zantholeuca | reverse complement strand
TGGGTATCACCACCTCTAGAAAACATTTATACTTCCTAGGACTAAACAGAAATGAAATTTTCTCACAGGTGGCTCAGAAGTATCCTGCTTTCAGTCTGGGTAAAATAGTTTTAAATTTGAAATATGAACAGTCCCTATAAACAATACCTTTTTTTATCACATATTCTTCAAAACAATTGTAGAATGAAGGCATAGCTTGTGGTCATTCCTGTGCCTTAGCAGGTGACTGGGATTTGGAATAATGTTCTGAGGAGACATTGGAATAAGGAACTGGTATCACATTCAAGAGTTCCACTAAGATGTAACATTCAGGAAACATTATCTTCCTCTGACGTAGCATACACTGTCCTTAGTAAAATTTTGAGAAAATATAATAAAAACTTAGATATCAGAAATATCTAAGATAGAGTCTGCAGAAGGACTAAAGGTGTCCCAAGAAGGAGAAAAAAAACAAAAAGGCCCAAACCCCAAAATAAACAAAACAAAACAAAAAAAGAAATGTAGATTTGTGGGTATAAGTCACCAAGAAACAAAGAATATTTCCAGTGCTATTCCTGATGAAAACCAAAGAAAAATATTTTCCCAAAAGCTTTATATCCAGTCACCTTGGCTGAAGGATTAAGCTTTGGGGCACTGATGAAAACCAGAACATGACTCCAAAGACTTCTTACTAGTAAGGAAAATTCCAAAGGGGAGAAATAGTCATCTGCTGATTCCATGAAACGCTTCTAATTAACTTTCCTGGAGGACTAGACATTTGCCTATGGGTTAAACATTTCTTTCTGATTCGTTTGCCCATTACATGTAGGATTTAGAGACAAGAACTGGCTGACCTTTCTTGCAGCTCAGTTCAGGTCTTGAATAGGGCAATAATCAAGAGCACCTTCTGAGCCTCTGTTGGAAATTCATCCAAAAATATATACAGAAGTAAAACGTTTTCTGGACTTATCAAAACTTCCCCACTGAGATTGGAGTCTGCCTTGAAAGCCCAGCCCATTAAAATATTTGAAATGTGAATGCTTTGGAATCCCAGCTTCTTGGGCTGATCTTTAAAGGGAGATGTGTACTATTTAACCAGAAAACAGGTATTTTGAGAGGAAACCTGATTTAAAAAAATAACACCTGTGATATGAAAGGTATGTCTTCATAAAAAAAAGAGGGGCAAAATACTTTTCCCTTCACCAAGCGTTCTCAGCAACCTTTCTTTCTGAAAGTCCAATATCCCTTCAGCCACTGAATTTGTTCTACATGGAGAGGAGCAGAAAATGCTTGACCAATGTTCGATACAAACTTGACAAATTCCAGGAATATTTTCTCTGTACAAAAAGACACCATAATCTTATTCTTTTTCTGGCAGTTATTAATGAGTATGTACATATACATGGCTAAAGTATTGATGGGATGCTAATCTCAAAAGAGATAAGAAAGAATTTGCAGGGTGGATTAATTTATGTCTATCAGCAGTACACATTTGTCATTGATACATATCTAGTAAACTGTGTATGGATGACATATCGATAACTCACTCCCAATAAGGTTTTTTCAATGGTGGCATAATGCTTTAACTCATTCCCATTGTTCCTTTCAGAATTTACAGCTGAGTGGATCTAACTTGGGAAGCCCAAGTAATAAATAGAAGCTGGCTCTTTATTTGGTAAATACAACAGTACAGACTTTGTAGCTATGTTCTGCACAGACAGCATGCTCACAAATCACAGTGTGCCAAGTATATCCAAATCTTATTCTGCATTATCTCCTGCTGTACAGTGCAAATAAAGCACTTAGCAAACACGCCTTTCATAGAAGACAAAGCACAAACACAGTTAATGATCTGATCAAAGTCTGAGCTACTCATGTATGATCAGATGTCATCCCTCAAAACAGCAGGATCCAGAGGAGACACTTCCTACCCCTTCAGAAATACCTCCCTGGCTTCTACAGAGAACTGCAGCATGTGTTACTTAACGTGTAATATCATCCACTGACTCCATGGTGCCTTTTTGGGTTAAAATCTCATACTGGGATCCACTTTCTGACAGTTGATTCTGTCTGATTGTGTACTTCTGCAGAGTTTGTTCAAAGGCATCCAATTCATGACTCACTTGTGGATTTACTTATGTCATAAGCATTTTATAATGCTGAATTCTAGATCAGAAAAGTCAGATTGTGTTTAGAAGACATAGGGAAATCTGAATTTTTTTCTCACCTTAGACTTTTCCTATTTTGTTTGTACAATCTCTTTTTTGTGGTTCATTGAAGGTCTATTTCACAATCGGCTTCCTGTGACCAAAATCAAACCAGCAGTTTTCCTGCTCACATGGGTGGGAGTAAAGATTGTTCCAAATGTGAAAGAATCAATCACCCCTCATTTAATAATAAAAAAGCCACTAACTTTGAATGAACCTAGATATGTTCCCATAAACTTTAATAGGTAGCATGTCATGCCTTGAGGATGGGCTTAGGACAACCTCTGAACTTCAGTGGAAGACAGTAGGAAGATTCGTCCTGGTACTATGGAACTCTGATCACATTCCCAGTTTTCAGATGTGACAAAAATGAATTTTTTCTTGCAAAGAGCCCTCAAAATGATTCCTAGAGTACCACCAGTTACTTTGAAAAGGTACACATAGTCTTTATTAGAAAATGTCTTCAGAAAAAAAAAAAGGGCATTTTCACAGCACAGAACAGCACACAGGAGCGTTTTTAATCTTACCAACTAACAGAAAGATAACTACTTCCTTTCTCATATTATTTATCTTCTAGGAGGGAGAAAAGAGAGAAGGGCAAGTGCTTAGATGACCTTATTCTACTTCTCAAAGGGTTTTAGTATATCACTTCCATCTCTGATCAAGGGGGATTATTAGGATTTCTTACCTGTGGATGCACAGTTCTAAACCAATACTCACAAGCATGTGAACACAGAATAAAATTCATCTTCAAAGCCCTAAAGGAAATGCAAGAGAAAGTGCATTTACATTTTAAATTTTCATTCTAAATCCAATGCAGAGTCCCTGAAGGAGTGAGGGCTATTTAAAAATTCATGTGAAGTTTTGGATCTGGAATCCTAGAATATTTCCTGTTGAGGAACTGCATACATCACAAAGCGCCGTCATCACTTACCACTTTTATTATGCAGATCATTCTCTTGAAATATGGCAGGAGTTGATTTCTACCTCATGGGATCTGGAGGACTTAGACCATGTTGAATGATAATGGTTTGTGCAGAACCTTGCACTGCTACTCTTCTTACAGCATTGATTTAGGGGATGAAGGCAGGGCCCCTTTTTTTTTCTATTAAAGATGACAATCAACATTTCCAGAGAACTTAAATTAATACAGAAATAAAAAAAAGTTCAGATGAGTTTGCAGCACAGTTATACATCAAAGTTCTACCAATGCATTATGCATCTCTCTTGTCTTTTGAATCTTCCTTCCATGCCTCCCCCCATACTCCTAAACAGAAATAGCTCCTTTCATCATGCTATTGCCATAAATAGGAGCAGGACTAATATTGGCAAAACTCTTATATTAATTTCTGTAAAAAAGGCCATTTTTCTTTGTGGAAAAGGAAAAGGTCACCACACAAGGACTGCTCTGAATCCTGGATTCTATAATGCAAGCCATTAATTTGTAGATCATATCCAAAATAAGCATGAACCTACAATAACAGCAGCACTTTATGTGTCAGCCAGTTTATTGTTTGAAACAATTGATTTGATACTAAATTTGTGTTGCAATAACAAAGCTTTTTCAGTAATTAAGTTACAGACAGGCTTAATTATTAAATGTTAACCTGACTGTAATAATTTGGACTTTAAAAATAAATTATTGGTTTAATTAGATGGTGGTTCTGCAAAGAAAGCTTTTCAGCAAGAGCCCTTAAGGCCTGGATAGGTATCTAGAACATGAAGTGAGAGTGAGAACTTTGAACTCTGCTCACAGAGTTCTTATTATTACTTTAAAGAACCATTAGTTGATCCATTGCTGTACCCTGTCCACATCTCCATTCCCAGAGCAGGAATAATTGGGTGTATTTGCAGAGATATTTGTCTACCTGTGTGAAAAATCTTCCAGAGAGGCACTCCACAGTCCCTCTGCGTGGGCCATCCCTGAACTTTAGCCAAGTTATCTGTAATGTTTAAATTGAACATCTCTGGCTGCATCAACTGACAGTAAAAATTCCTGTACCTTGTCATCTTCTGTTTCGTATAGCAAAACCGAAGCCTATTACCATGTCTCAACCCAGGTGCAGAGATATTAAAGATATTTAAGTTATGTGATTTTTATTTAAGTTGTTGATTATGGTGTAAGAAGAACTTTTAGAAGAAACATCCAGCACTAAAGCCCTGAATTTGGATTTCTCAGATGTACTGTGTAGCCTTGGGCAAGGCTCTTCACCTTTTCAGTGTCTGATTTCTTATCAAAAAGGCACAAAACTTTTACTGAAGCAGACATCCTGTTTTGTGAGGGAATATCACAAAATATTCAGACAGACAGCAGTTCATCCTTTTTAAATCTCAGCACCTCAGTTCCTGTAGCTCACCATTGCTAAGGACTCAGCAGCTGTCCTGGAATCCTTTTCCCCTTTCCTTTCCTACACCTTTTTTACTGATGTTTACATTACAACACAATAAGGATATTGAAACTTACAGTCAGTTCAAGATGAAATCTCTGTCTGCTCAATCAGCAATTACCTTGTTCTCAGAAGTTCTACATTAGTTTCAAATGTTATTTGAGGTTCAGTGTCTTTCGGATTAAATTGACATTTAAAAAAAGGAGAAATACTCATTCTCTCCTAACCTTTGGAAATAACACTGGGTTCAGACAGTACTATCTGCCATCCTGCTACTTGTTTCTTATAATTTTTTTACAGTGCCCCTGCTATTATTTTCTTTAACCTCTGATATGTGTTGTTGAGCTGGTCTGGGTGCCAAACACCAGAAGCACTTTGGTGAAAGAGCAGTAGTGACCCTCCATACATTTGATCTCATTTCTTGACATTTCTGTCATCATTATTTGACTGCATGAAAATGGTAAAAAAACCCACTAAACCCTCAGCCCCTGTGAACCTGAAGCTCTTCAAAGAGAAATAGCCTGTACACTACTGGCAGAGAGCCTGCAAAGGACATTTATCCCAGGATCCTGCATAAATGCCAACCAGTTAATTGAATGTTCCCTGCCTGGCTTCCCTGCAGTTTGATTTTTTTCCCCCCTCAAATTTTGGTGGTGAAGTTTTCACTGCTCTTTCAACAGTTCTTTCTTTTTAGTCTGATTTGATTCATTCAGTTTCTGACCAGAAAAAAATCTTTTGCCAGTTCATACAATCCACTAATCAGATTTTAGGTTGCTTCACAAGTCTTGTTCTTCAGTGAAGAGAAGTTTGACCCTCAATTTGGACAAAATGAATGTTCAAGGGGAAATGTTTCTCTTTTCAGTGAGGGTGTACACTGTGTGAAAGAGGGATAAAAGCCTTCAAAACATGTCAATTCCCCTAATTACAAGTCCCCTAAACACCATTGTTACCCCACTACCTGAAAATGTCTTCCCACACTTATCATTAGACATAGTGATAAGATTTCCTTCATAGTGTTTCTCTTCCACTGGAGGGAATAACAAAGTGAACTACTCTATCTGAAAATGCCTGTGAAGACAAAAATCAACCAGTTAAGCAGAGTAGGTTCCTGATGTTATTGCAACCTGTTTTCACAGGAGCAGAATCACAGCAAGTTACCAAGTGCCATCTGCCATCTCTTCCTCCCATTTTTGATGTCTAGTACTGAGTGATCTACCTTCAGTGGGTTTTTCCTTTTTTTTGTTTTATTGAACCACTAAAACCATTACTGTTCTGAGGGACAAGATAGTTCTAAAGTCCAAGGATTAGTCTCACTAGGAATATGGGTAAATCTCTCATGCAATTCAAAGGCCTCTTACTGCCAGCCCTCTACTTAATGAATTTAATTTCTTTTGCCAGCAGTAACCTGTCTCAGTTCAAGTATTGACCCTGAAAATGGAGAGGGCCTAAAGTGTCTTTAAAATCCACTGGGATTCTACAATTGTCCTATGATCTCATTATAGGTCTTCACAATAATATCAGGGACAGGCTTCATTTGAAACCACTGATATGGGCCAGTAAGAGACTCCAAAGACAGGAAGAACTGGGATGTGTCAGATGCCATTTTCTGTTGGGGTACAGTGTCAGCAATGCTGTTGGCTGCTACTGAAAATTGTGACTTTGATGTGCTCTGGCAACTTCTTCTGGAAGGATCTAATTTTTCTAATAACTGCATTTGACCAGGTATTAATGAGTTTAATTTCCTGCTGGTGTTAAACAACCACAGTAGGCTAAAAAACTTCCCTTATTTATCTCTCCATAATCTTGTCACATAGAAGACATTTTGAAATGCAGGTAGTGGGGAATTGGCACATTCTCTTTGGCTCAGCTCGTTAAAATCAGGAAATAAGTCCAGGTTACTCTGTGGATGAGGATGAGAAACTCCTGTTTTTCTTCACCTTGGAGTACAATTTGTTTTCTTATTGCTGCGCAGCAAGTGACAACTTAATACAGGAAGATTAGTTGTTTGTGCTTTGTTTTGATTTTTTATGATAAGTAGTTTGCTTAATTTTTCACTTCCCTTGGAATAAAACATACAAATATGAAGAATTCCCCACACAGATAAGTGCATGCCTTAAGAGTGGTTGCCTTGTAGCCATAGCTGACTGCTGGAAGTGTTGAACATGAGTTTGTGGTCCCCGTGGGCAGTGTAAAATATAGGAGATGGATCAGTATAGAGAGTGGTTTTCATGGTGTTGCTGTGTCTGACTGAAAGTATTTGAAAGCTGGGAGCCAAACCCGGGTTTGTTCCTAATGCTTTACAAGGTTACAAGTAAGAAATAAGCAACACTTTCTAGCTGTAACTTTTCCTGTACGAGTTCATTTCAATAACACAGCTTTGTAGTAGTAAAACCAACAGCAACAAATACAACACTGTAATTGGAGCTAAGTCTCTTTTATGCCTTTCTTGGTCTTTAAGATCTTAAGTTACCCCAGGAAACTACCAGGCTAAATATTTACTTCCACAGACTCTTTTCTAATGAATTCTTTTCATTCTTTCTGACATTTTCTATGGAAATTATTAAATTCATTAATCAGAGTTTGAACAGTTTTTTTCATCACACTTGCATTACTAATAGAGGCATAGATACATTTTGTTAATATCCTATTATTTTTGTTTAAATGATTAATCTGTAAGCAGACAATAGCTTAATTCACCGAGAAGTCCTTCCTAAAATAGGCTGGGCAGTTTCAGGGAAGAGCAGATTCAAATGAAGACACCCCAATATGGGATATAATGGGACCAAAAGACTAGCAGGATATGAGCAAGATAAAAACTGGTCAAGGGGAGAAAAGAAACTTACATAATCTAATGTCAGTTCCTGCACTTCACACTGACTTTTACCCAATTATTTTTATCTTCAGCTTAGCTTGCATGGATACTCATAGAAAGGCACATGGCCTGGATCAGAGAGAATTTTAAGGGTCACTCTGCATCACAGCATGTTCATTCCTTTCTTTGAAATAGCCCACAAGGTGGAGAGCATTAAGACATCTGTAATGCTGTAGACTAACCTGTAGCAAGACCTGCTAATTAACTTTGGATATTAGCTCAGGAACATGAAGACCCCAAGACTCCAAGTTTTACTTTGTAACAGGCAGGCAAACCATGGGGCCTTTCAGCAATTGCATATTGCTGGAGCCCAGTCTCCTCCATATTATTTTACACTTGTATTTTCGAAGTGCAGCCTGAGGGAAAAATTTTTCCACACGCTCACATTATCCAGAGGCTGAATAAATCCATCTCAGTTCAAGCTCCTCGCCATGGCCTGTGGCATTGCTGGGGCACAAAGCTGAGGCTCCATTCTCCAGCTTCTCATCACCACTGCCCTCTGCAATCCCTACACCCCAATGAAGTGCATCTATGGCAAGGCAAGGTGTGCATCCTCTCCTTGCTGTGCTGAGCTTGTAGAAAAGCACACCTTTCTCTCCGCCAGTGACCCAGTGCTCCCAAGGCTGGTGTTGAATTGCTGGCAATCAAACCCAGCTACACTAGAGGAGTCTCTCACACCCCAGGTGCTTGGTGTGCCTGTTCACTGCCCCAGTGTTAGCCTCCTGTAAGAGCATGAGAGAGAGCTCAGCTCCCCACAGGTATCTCCAGCTCCTGGTCACTCTCTGTCTGTGGCATCACTGCCGTGATGTGATTTACACTCTTACAGGAAGTATTATCTTATACTGAAAATGCAGCCCTTTGTGCCCATTTGTCTCTTAAAATAAGGTTCTGGGATATCAATACAGTGAGTCCCCTCTATTTCTACAGGTGCTGCTGAATCTTTGAGTCCATCAAGGGATTCTCATAAAGGTTTTTGGGTGATGCCCCTCCCAGTAGAAGACACCACCACTTTTGAAAAGTAGCAATCAGCTGACACTGATTAAACTTCATTGTACTCAGGTTCATTTGTTGGTTTGGGTGGGTTTTTTTTTTTGCATATATCTTTGCTTGTACAACACAAAATATTGGAGAGGGAATTTTTCTCAGAAAGGATAGGTTCAGCTAGTAGCACTAAAGATTTGTGACCTTGGACATGAGGCCTAGAGGAGGCTTTGTTGTGATATAGATAACTACTGTTTCTAATGCAAAATGGAACCAAGAGAAAAACCAGAGAATCAGACAGCTGATGTTGAACAGGAGAGCTGGCAACAAAATGCATCATTCTATTTCCCTAAGGGATTTTGTTTTACTTAAATGGAGCATCCTCTGCCTTAAAACTGAAGTATATTTCAGTAGGAGTTTGAAAATCAAACTTTCTAAACACTGTCAGTGAGTTGGTTAATATGATAATTGGGCCCTGAATATAATCCCAAGAGGAAAAGTAGTTTCTGATTATTTTAGTAGATGTTATTCTGCTCCATCTCCAAACAGAACAGACATTTACACAGATATGGATGATATAGGATATTCTTAGTCTCATATTATTCCCATAGTAATAATGACATCCCATTTCATTAGGATGTGTCTAGCATTGCTTATGAGCTAATAATTTCCTAGCAATAATTCAAACCACATCCTTCATTATCCAGAGGTTTTCTGACAACAATAAACTAGTCATTTTTTAAAGCAAACCAAGTCAGGATTGCTATCAGCATTTTAAGGAAGATATCCATCTACAGCTGCTAAGTGAAGCAGTCATGTGGAAGGAAACTAGCCAAGTGAAATAAGATGTCCATGCCTTTGGAATTTTCTAGGAGGATGGTGAAACACAGTAATTACTGTGGCAATATTATATTGTGCAAGAGATAGGAAAACGAGGGAAGTGTTAAAGGTGGTGTTTATTTTTTGATCCTTTCATAAAAGTAATTGACTTTAATTATCATAATAAATGTTCTAGCTGCTTCAGATAATTACATTCAGTGCCTTCCATATAGTCTAAATTTATGAGGGTGTTTGGGTCAGCACATCAGCACAGCTTACAGCTATACATGAAAAGTGGATTCTGCTGAGCGTGCTCTCTTAGAGGGGTTGCCTTCTGAAAATATTCTCCCTTTTAAAGTAAAACATTCCTTGAACTCATTGCAATTGCACCACAGGAAACAAAGATGTTTCTGCTCTCTATATATCCTGTACAGGACTATATGTGCTGCAGATGTAACTTAACTAGGCTCAGAGTACTCAATGGATGAGAACACAGAGTATTTCTTTGTTGCTCAAAAAGTTGTGGTGAATGACAGCAAAGTTTTTCTTCGGCCTGCTTTATGTGCAGGTAGCCAGATGAAAAGGATCCAAAGAGGACAGGAATGATCAGGACACACCATTCCTAAGACTCGAATGCCAAGATTTAATAAATGTTACTTTGATATCATTCTACTTGCTGGCATGTATGAAATTTGAAGAGTTTTCACAGTTCTTTTAAAGCTGCATAGAGCCAAAAGAGATCTGCACCCTCAGCTTCACTACTAGTCTTTCCTGTACAGTGCAGAGAGGGGCACCTCTGTGGATCCCACCCAGAAAACTCCACCTGGAACCTGAGGTGGCAGAACCTCCCTGCCCTGCTGCCCCCCTGCCCTCCCAGTGCCTGGCACAGGGCCACTGCCCAGCTCAGCAGCTCTGCTCTTACAAGCAGGGTTTGCTGTAATCACAGTCAATTCCAAAGCTGCTTTACAGGCTGAGCCCAGAAGCTTCTCCTCCTGGGCAGCACTAGGGCATTGATTCCTGGGAACTGAGGCAGCTCTCTTTGCCAAATGTCTCGTCCTTGCCTACTCACCTCGACTCATAGAATCACAGAATATCCTGAGTAGGAAGGACCCACGAAGATCACGGAAGTCCAACTCCTGGCCCTGCACAGGACCATCCCCAAGAGACACACCCTGTGCCTGACAGCATTGTCCAAACATTCTTGAACTCTGTCAGGCTTGAAGCTGTGACCACTGCCCTGGGTTCCAGTGCCCAGCCACCCTCTGGTGAAGAATCTTTTTCTAATGTCCAACCTAAACCTCCCCTGACACTACTTCAGGCCATTCCCTCCTGTCCTGTTGCTAGTCACCACAGAGAAGAGATCTGCCCCTCCTCTGCAATGAGGTGTCCCCTCACTCTTCTCCAGCTTGAACAGACCAAGTGACCTCGGCCACTGCTCACACAGCTTCCCCTCAAGGACATTCACCGTGTTTCTTGCCCTCCTTTGGGTGGTCTCTATTAGTTTAATGTTTTTCATATATTGTGTCTCCCAAAACTGCCCCCAGGACTCGAGGTGATCCTGCCCCACAGTAGAGCAGAGTGGGAAAATTCCCTGCTTTGCCTGGATGGAGATGATGTGCCTGATGAACACAGAATTTCATAAAATTGTTAAACCCAGAGCAATATTATAGTGGGGTGTAAATGCCTTGTTTTTAATAAAAATGTTCTTCATTTATGTATAATAAACTCCAGTAACTACATTGGTTTCTCCACCCAGTCTTCAATGTGTCAGTCAAAGAGGATATTTGGAAGTGGAGATTTAAGTGCTCTGCCTCACAATGAACAGAGAAGTTGGGTGCTCTCTATTTTTTACGCTGTCTTGTGACATATGTAAGGTGTCACATATTTCAATAATAGCAATTGATCTACTACCAAAAAACCCAAACTAGCTAAGAATGAATAGAAGATTTATATATTACTTAAAACAGTATAGAAGTGTCTGTAGCTCTCAAGATGTTAGATTACCATCTAATCTGAAAGGTATGGCTGGATTTATTGAAGTGCTGAACAATTCCATGAAATCATTGTGCTTTCTCTGTACCTAAGATCAAATAACCTGATATCAACCTTCAGGATGTTACATCAGCATTAGCAGCGAGGAAAGAGATTTTCCCGTGATGGAGATTGCTGCCTATTGCCCTGGCACGTCCCATACAACCAGGTAGGATGACCTGATTGGGCTGTGTCAAGTGGTTCACATTCAGAAATTTAATGTCTGCTTGAAAAAAGTTAAAAAGTAGTATAAACCACTGAAAGTAAAACCAAGTATGTGTTTATGATTTATATCTTCTCCTGAGATCCATGCAATAATGCACAATTTAAAGTAACATATTTATTTAATCTTGGGATTTAGGATGCAGAAAATGTGCTTTTCTGAAATACCATCCATCATCTTTTATTTCTTTTGAGAATTGAATATTCAATATGATCCATTTCAAGACAACCAAAACTATTCATCAATTTCTGCAGAATTTAGAACAGTTTCAGTCCATGATAGTATATTTCTCATTCATATTTTCATTCTTTTTAAAACAAAAATTTGAATTTGAAATTTATCTTTGTTTAGAAATCACCATGCATTTCAAAAGCATTGTCATTCCCTCATTAAATTTGAATGTGCCCACTAGATTTTATTAGACATAAATAATGAACATAGTTGTTAAAAACCCCAAGGTTTTCATCCTGGTTTTAAATTAGCACAAAATTGATTCATCTAGGTGGAGCAAGACAGTAAAAAGACCACTAAGTGATCGGAAAACACTATATTAAATTTTAATTACTTTTATTTGTGAACAGTTCACATGATGTTATCACCACTGTGGTAGGAAATAGAGATACATTTTCTAAACATGGAGTCTTCCTATAATGCTCCAGCTCATCAGTTTAAATGTCACCCACCCAGGTGTGAGTTTAATTTTGGAGATGCTCAAGTTTCAAATCAAAGCTTTTGGAATATTTGTTTTTGGGAAAGATGGACATCATTGAAAACAGATCTGGGATAATCATTTCCAGTGAAAAAAGAACTAGGAAGCTTCTGTTCAACATCCAATCTGAAACAAGCTGAGAGAAGAATAAGCATATCCTGTCAGTTATCCCTTCATCCACATAGTCTCTGGTGACCTTCCATTTTAACCCACTTGTACTTCTCCACAAAGGACTTGGACTCGAAGATCCTTGTGGGTCCCCTCCAACTCAGAATATTCTGTGATTCACTAAAACAGACTATAAAGCTATAAACACAACTCAGCTTTTGCTAAATTTGTGCTGTAGTCTGCAACATCCCCAAATCAGAGGTGACGAGAGGTGGTAGAATTTTTTCTGAAATGTGAGAGATAAAGGAACAAATTAGGTGGGAGCCAAAACTTCATGTACCATCTGCATTCATCTGCTGAAGAAGAGAACTGAGGTGAAAATATACTTTTCTAAGAGTGGGGAAGATCCTTCCCTCATTGTATATAGGGGCAGATATTGTCCTATGAAAGCATTTTTAGTAAACTTGGGTGATCCCTTTGGAGAATTAATATATGTCAGTCACAGTATATCTCTCTGAGATAGTAGGAACAAGCAAATGTCAAATCGGATTCCCATTCCTCCTTCATTACCAGGTAGGAATAGCAGCCTTTAACCCCTCCATGCTCACGGGTATTTCCCTCATTTAGAACTTGCAGAGAACTGAGAAATATGTGTGCCTCTTTAGAAAAATTCACCTCCATTATTAATAACAGCTCTTGGTTTGAAATTTGAGTTAAAGCACCATCCCTCAAGAGGCTCAGGCTTCATATTCATTCCATGGTCTGAATTACATTACTACCTGATAATACACAAAAGTGGGAAAAACTTAACAAGGGAGCCAAAAAGGGGCAGAATACAAGAGAAGAGAGGTGTTTTTTCACAGCCTTTTTAAAGTTTAACAAAAGTTTGTCTCTGTCTCTATTCTCCTCTGTGACATTTTTGCATAACAAGCTTTAGGAGCTGCCTCATTATCTCATGTGGCAGTCAGTGCCAGCCATCTCCACCTGGGCATTTGAATGGATCTGAAGCAAGGTGATACCTTTATAATGATGCCCTGGGATCAGTGGCCTTAGTGAAGGCAAGAAAACTGGGAATTTTCTTGGTGCCTCACTGACTGTATTTTTAGGATTACAATCTCTCTTCCATTAAGATTGATAGGGTAATTAGCATAATTAAGTCAGCTGGCCTTGGAGCTTTCCTTTGCAAAGTCACAATTACTGATGTTGTTTTCATCCTTTCCTGTCTTCTCAGAGACATCTATTTTGCGTCAAAGGGAAAGGCGATTTTTTACCCCAGAGCAGTTTGGCTTTGCATCAAGCTCTTCAGAGTTTTGTCTCAGGACTCTGTATAACATCACAGTAACCTGAGATGGAAAAGAACAAATAAATAATCTGGACCCAGAGCACAGCTGGAGGCAGAGCATAATTGTTTTAGACAGCAGACTTGTCTATAATTCCTACCCAGGTTGGTTTCAATTGACCTTTTATTTAAAGAATCATCACACAGTCCTCTGACATGCTGAAAACAGAGCTTGCACTTTCTTTCAATTTTTATTCATATATTTCTGTCATTGCTTAACAAAGACAAAAGAGGAAATATAATGTTTTTTTCAATATGTCATGCCGATTTTTTATTGAGATGAGAACAGCAATAGAGTTTCCCCTGAAATCAAGATTTTAAATTTTTTTCCAGAGGTTGTTTCTTTGCTGTATCCAAGCAACATCCTTGCTTTGGTCCCCAGTTCAGAAGTTGGCACAGGTTCACCTTGGAGAAATGGTATCTTAGGTGTTACAGAAAGAGCACAACCTTCTTAAGACCTTTCAAGTGTTCTGTAGTGGAGCAGGAAATTGGAGCTACACTTCCAGTGACCGAGAGGGCACATTTGACTGTTGGACCACGCTTTGCCTCTGAGATGATTGCTATTGGAAAAACCATGTGCCTCCAGGTGCACATAAGCCAGGAATCTTTTATCCTTTACAGTACAGGACAGACAAAACCTTTCTCTTACCTTGCTGTGTCTTCCTGACAGGACAAAACAGTAACATTTATGAAGGTATTGGAAGAGTGAGGAGCCACATGTGGTTTAAAAGGTGTTATTTAATGCTGATTCTCTATAAGTCTATGCCATTTATAATATGTATTGTTATGAGCATATTAGAAATTCAATTAGTATTTGTTGCTAATGTTTCCATGTCATAATTGTTTAACCTTATTAATGAAGAACAATCACTTATTAAAATCTTGCTCAGTCATTTTTCAGCTCTTTATGAACAATTTATATATGGAACCTGACTGCAAACTGACCTCTCCTATGTCCAATAATATTGCTCCTCTTACTTCTCTGTGAATTCCTCTGCCTTGCCAACTGACAGCCAATGATTTGACCACTAAAGTTTAGCCCCACTTTTCATTCTGCAGGCCCAGGCCTGTATGACCACATTTGGGCAATGGGAATCTCTCGGGAGCAGAGCTGGGAAGAGAAGTCCACAGATACCTTACAGGGCAAACACAAGACACAGCTGGGCTGTTTGAACTTTTCTTACCAAAGGGTGTTCTGGGATTAACAGGGAGCAAATTCACTTCTTCTGTGGGCAAAACTTGACAGACAAAATTCTGTCTTTCTCTCTTCATTTGCATGCAACGGAGATAAAATCACATTTTATGATGCTTGGTGTCTCCTTTACATCTCCTCAAAATTGCCCTCTTGCTTTTTGAGCCAAAAGGATCAGGGCACTCATGTGCACTCATGTGAGACCTCAGAAACTGCCTGTGTCCAACTTTCCCCTCCTATGCAAACATTTTCAGCACATTTTCAGAACTCAGAGTCTCTTACCTAAGCAGATTTTGCCCCATCAACAGCCATTGATGGCATTGTCACAGGTTTTGAAGACCATGAGCAAATATTGCTCTTCGTTTAGGAAGTAAAGATTGGTCATGATGAGGAAACAGATCCTTTGCATCCCAAGGTGACCATCACATAAGGCTATCACCTGAGGATCTGAGCTCATTACACCCTTATACTGGTGCTGAATGTAAGGTGCAAATGTTAGCATGGAATACAAGGGTACAAGAATTCCGGAATTAATAGTGCAAAGAGAGAAAAGATTAGAGTTATCTATTAAAAACATTGCCAAAATATAGGATGACTAAAAATAAAAATTGATTAAGACTGGAAAGTAAGGCAGGCTCAGGATATAAGGCTGGGCTGTCACGGAAGCAGAGTGAAAAGTCTGCAGGGATCTGGCTGTTTAGGGACTCAGTCTTTTATAAAGCATGTGTCCTAAGGGTATGGGAAATCCCAACCAATATGTTTGAAGGTGAATGTCTTTTAGGTACTTGTGGTGTTACTGCAATACCGTTTGGGGCATACATTTGTAGGTATGGAACATATTTGGGTCAGACTTTCTATTCAGCTCTTTTATTAGGCAAATTAGCTTGGATGCATGCAGCCAGTGTAGAGATGTGAATCAAGACAAAGTGGAGACCTGTGAATTCATATTACATATATATGTCCACACGTGTACAGTATATAAGTGGGTAAAGATACAAATATGAATGTATATATAAAATATGTATAAGTATGTTGGGGGTTTTTTCTAGCCAAATTGCTTATAAAAACGTGAAGCTTCTACTTTGAAGGTCTGGAATCATCTCCTCAATTATTTTGGATGTCAAGTACATTTAATTAAACTCATGCTTAGAGCCAGAAATGCACATGAACCAGAACAGGGGGAGATAATGGGAGAAGCTGCAAAATTACTTGGCTTCTCCAAGAAGCCATTAGTTGGCTTAAGAGACCTTAGAGATGATAGGATTTAATCAAGTCCTAATTGTCTTGAATTTGACGATTATAAAGGATGGTGAAGGCCTCAGTATAGATTGGAAAAGTGAAGTCAAATGTTTTATCTATCTATCATTAAGAAAGAAGAGATTGGAGTTGATTGCTAGGAATTATAGAAGTGCTGGCAGTCAATATTGCTTTCATTCCAAACTTATATTGATGTCTTGACTTCTGGAATGTTGGGGTCATTGCAATTGGGTTTTTTGGCTAAGCAAAAGCAAAATCATATAATGATCAGCGTGTGGATGAAAATGGAATAAAAGATGTCCACAGTGAGGAGAGTATGGCAGATGGAACCCAGTAAAGAGAGGGTGAAATGAAATAATAGAAAGATGAAATGCACCCCCGGCAAGCTAAATTTCCTCTGAAATGCCAGTATCTCTATGAGACTTCAGTGTACAAAAAAAGAAGCTGAGTTCAGCCAGAGAGCTGTCAGCAAAGGTTTTTATTAAAACATAAGATTTTTGAAGCTAGAGTAAGAATTAGATTGACATTCTGCTTGTCGCTGCATAAGACATACCAACAGTTTTCATGGCAGAATATGGGACAGAGAGGTACAGCAAGGGATTTTCATATTAATTTCTAAGAAAAGCAGATTTTCTGGGCTGTCTTCAGCCAATTTTGATAATTGTTTACTCTGATTATAAAATTTCTAAATCTAATACATAACAACATATAATTCTTTATTTGCCTCTCTCATTTTTAAATACCATGGCAAATCCTGTCCCTGACACCCCCTTGGAGATGTCTGCTGGACCACTCCATGAGTAGCCATGACTCTCAGACATCATCTGCCTGCTTCTCCTCAATGTTTTTCCCTGCCTAGAACAAGCTTGTACCCCTAGAACACATGCTAGTAATTTCCCCTAAAAGTGAGCTCTTCTACCTGGTTTAAAAACCATGTCTACCTAGCTTGAGAATACAAACGAGTTAAAAAGCAGTTTTCCAACCGAAGTTGCCCTAAATCCATTGGTGCTGCCACTTCACTGACAGGAATGAGGAAGTGTGAATTTATTCCACCTCAGTGTCCAGATTATGAAAGATTTGAAACTGTCTCCAGCTGATTTTTGTGGTATACTTCACTTGTACATTCTCCATGGTGGCAGTTTGCATGTATACAGCCCCTAGTACCAAAAATTCCTCTTGGTTATTTAGTACAAACAAGGCTGATCTAATAGGAAATAAAGGGAGAAACAATATTTTCTGAATTCCCAGCGTGTGCTGTGATGGTGACAAATGCCCAGAGAGTGTGTTCTTTTTACCTGATAGAAAGGATTTTCTCTCCACTAAGCTGGTAGAAGATGATTTTATTCTTTTCTCCTCTGGATGAATGTAGGTGGATTTTTGGAATGATGAGGATTGAATTTAGGCATAAAGGGATGGAGACAGGTTGAATATCTCAGCCAGACTCATCACCCTGGGAGTCCTAGAGTACCTAGGCAAAATGCAAAACCTGAAGCACCTGAAAACACAAATTTGAAGCTTTTTGAACACCAACCAAAATTGACCATTAAAAAATATGGGAAAAATTCTCTTGCTAACCTGGACCACTACTTCATATAGCTGTATCATGCAGAAGATAAAGTGTCTGTATTTCCATGCTGATCCTGTGTAGGATAAATCTAATATTTGTATAATGAGTGCCTTGACCATTTAAGCTAAATGTTTGGGGCGGTGAGACCTCAGAAAGGAGAGGGAGCTGGGGACAGCAGACTTGGCACCTTCCATAGCTGAATTTCAAATCATAGACCTACTTTGGATGTAGGGCATCGAAGTTCCCATTGAGCCAAAACAATTTCTTAGGATTTTTGTGCTAGGTTTAGCAGTTAGAATATAGAGAGAGGTGCAGTGTGGAGGGGAGGAAATTTTTCTTAACAAGTGTTAAGAAACTGTGTTATGACTGTCTTCCCCATTTTCCTCTCTAGAACACAGCCATTTTCCTTAATGCTTCTTTAAGAGATGCTGTTAGAGAACAGCAACAGAAGTCTCACTGAAGCCCAACAAATCTCCAGCCCATCTGTTTGCACAGAGCCAGCCCCTGCCCTGGCCAGCAGGCTGGAGGGAGCAGGACAGTCTGTCTGCAGAAGCATCACAAGTGGGAAGCACTAGGCGAGATCTCTAGCCCAGAGCTGACCTGCAGCAGAGAGAACGGAAAATGATAAGATGGATCAGCAGATGGATAGTTAGCAACTTTACAATAATTTATGTTTGCTTTTTCCTCTTTCCTTCCCTTTCCTTACTCCCTTTCACAAGTGATCTTAGTTCCTTTCTTTGTTAGGGTATGTGCCTGTGATTTAGCCACTCCATATCCAAACTACTTGAAACAAAGGCACCTCCAGCTCAGCATCCTGCTCCTGTCAGTGGTCAAAAGTGGAACCTGAAGGAAACTTTATTGCGGCTAAGTTCAGTTGTTGTGACACAATGTCTTACTTTCATCAGTTGATCAACATCAAATAAACATTTGCACTTATTATAGTACAGTTAAATTCTTAACAGTATAAGCAACCTTCAAGAAAGTACTGCCTTTTAAAAGGCCCAGGGGTGTGTTAAGGTATCTGCAGGCAGCTGACAGGTGGTAACTTTCTGTGCTGCCATAAAATGAACATCAGGGCTGCAGTTAGGTACCACTTTAAATACTGTTGTTCAAGACTAGAGCTGGAATACAATATTATGGAATAAAAATCTTCCCCTAATCTATTCACTCTTTATTACAGCAGCTGCAATAGCACAGCTGGGACCAGAATAGTAGCCAGATGAAGATGAAAAATGTTTTACTGGAAGAGTCCTTTTACCTGCAGTGTCAGGAAATGGTGACTGCATTCATGGATCTTCTACCACAGAAAGGTTTTCTTCATCTACCACCCTCAGGAGTGCTAAACTATTTGAAATTTTTGGGGAGATGCTAAGTTCAAAATGGTTCAGATCCAACATTTAGCCTCTGCAAGGCAGAGGCATGTAATGCAGGAGTAATTTTCATTCTAGGACCTGATCATCAGGAAGCATTGACATAATTATACTGGCATTGTTTTCTATCCTCAGTTTTATTTATATTGCTAGTTAATGCGTCAGTAGCTACAATTTTTTTGGTAGAATTTTTTATTCATTTCTGTGTGCAATGAAATCCTCACAGGTGGACATAAACCCTTTGGCTTTTGCCAAATATTCTTCTGTGTGATTGACTTTGGACGGATTTCAGTCTGCATGAAAACTTACAGGGAGCTGATTGTAAGGTGGTGCCCCAAAAGATTTCCAGACTGGGGGGTTGAACACAGGCCTCCCACTGCCTTTTTTTCTGCCTAGTACCTTTCAGAATACGCTGCAATTTCTTTAAATCTATTTGCCAACACACAGCCCTCTAGAAGACTTGGCTTGCTGAAGCAACTTGCAACAATTCATATTAAATGGCCATGGGGTGGGTGAAAAAGATCAAGATACCTTTAAACTACATTGATAGGCATGAGAAATAATATTAACAAGCAGGGATGTCCTTTCTTGTTTTCAGGAAATGTCTATTCCAGGGTTTGTTGCTGCAGATCTCTCAGGCCAGATTCTAATTTTTCTTTGAATGGCAAAGGAGAAATGTGGAGAGATCAGAAGCTGGTGATGTGGACTGTTTATTTGGAAGTATTTATTCCATTATTTTCCTCCATTATAGGCAAGTTAATTTAGCCATCAAATTTTTAATAGACTTTAGGAAACTGGACACTGAAACCTAACTGAACATCAGGGGAGCTGATTTTCTAAATGCTTTATAGTTTGTCTGGGCCAGAGCCAGCAGAATGACTGCTTTGGATTAAGCAAGAGCAGCACATTAGCTGAGGCAAAGGAGAGCTCTGCATGGGCCATTCAAATGTTGATACGTGTAGTTCAAATATTCCCTCTGCTGAATAAGGGCCTGCAGTTATTCCTCTTAAATATTTGTGTGTTTTAAAACCATAAAGGACTGCTATAGCTACTATATATAAAACAGGCATTTTAATTTTATGTGGAAAACATTTTGCTGATTCTAGTTCTTATGATTGTATAATTTTCTCAGCACTTAGTTTTGATTTAGAGACTCTCAGTACTGGAAAAGCTGCTGCATTTCCTCTGACAATTGATCTAACTATTAACCACCCTCACTATAAAAATCAGTAATTTAATCATAGTCTAGATTTCTGCAAGCTGGATCTACCAAATGGATCTCATTGTGCATTTCTGCAATAGATTGGTCTGTTCTAGGTTCTTTGGGTACTGGAAATTCTCATCCATGCCCATGTGAAAGACCATATCTCATGTCACTGTTGTGCTGCTCAGAAGGTTAAGGCTCCCAGGAACAGGGACCCTTTCATTGAACTGATGATGTATCAAGTTTCCTAGGTGGCATTTTTCGAGTGCCAGGTCCAGCAGATGAGTGGGACTTTTTCCTTTGTTGCATACAGTCACAAGTGCAATGGGTGTACTTGCTTTTACACCTAAGCTCATTCCTGAAGTACTGCTCTGATTTAAAAAAAAAAAAAAAAAAGGAAAAAAAAGAAACTACTGCCAAGAAAGCCATTGCTTTAATGTATTAAATGCACTTTTCTGAGTCAACTGAAGTTACTGAGATTCCCATGTCTCTATCAGAAAAAGACAGCTAAATTTGGCAAATCAAAACACCGAGAGACCTCTCTTGTTTCAAGGAATCAAAGCTTCTGACAGATACATAATATGTAATATTCGGTTGGGGCATTCTCCTCATTGTTTAACCTTGACAGATATATGAGCTGTTCTGCTCTAACTTTATTAAAAAACCCAAAGCTAAAAAGCCAGTACAGATTCTTCCCAAATTCAGAAATTATCTTTTATTCTAGAAAATGTTTTCCATATTTGTCTCAAATATCTCCTAACTTTCACAGCAGTTTAACATCTCTGGTCAGGAGACTACTATGCTAGTCTTACCACAAATTTCCTGCCTTATGCATAGAGATATGAAAATTTTGCTTGAATTGCTCAGGCCTGGGAAGTTCTGAGGAACATTCTTAAAGACAAACTCAAGTTGCTTTTAGTAAAATTATCCAGTCTTATACAAATTAGATTTGAACATGCAACACTTTGGCAATGTGTTCAGTAAAGCAAATTTCAGAGCTGTTGCTGTTTTCATGTATTAATATACCTACCTTTATTCTGAGCTTGAAATAAATCTGGTCCTCCTCTGGCAGATGCATGGATCCATGCACCTACAGAATTCTGTAAAAGTTCCGCTACTGACTTGAATTTCACAGCTTTACTCTACATTTATAGGAAGATGCCAAAATTCAGATTCAGCCTGCAAGACGAATTCCCGCCTGAGCTGGGGAACTGAACGTGTAGGTCCCTAGATCTGCAATTCATGACCTCACTGTCTAAATCTCTTCCCTAATTTAAAACACCAACTTTACCATGTCACAATCTACACTGATAGAAAATGATGAGCGGTATTTTAGTTAATTACCTGTCAACTCTTTTGAAAGGGAAATGGAGGATCCACGTTCAAACTATATTAAATGATTTGGTCACCTCTGTTAATTGGGTCTCTCAGCTGAAAAATCTTTCATCTTATGGTGCAAACTCCCTTTTAAACAGAACCATCTGCACCATTCATTTTGTTGACAAGAGGAAAGGGCCCATCTTTCACGATGACTTGCTGCTGTGGTAGCCACTTTCAGCAGGACACTCCCATTTTTCTTGAGACATTTCTCTTCTATCTTTAGCAGTGCAGCCAGGGCCCAGGACCATTTACCTTGCTGAGCTGCTTTCCTTCTTGGTAGGAGGACATCAGTAATCAACCAACCCTGGAATTTTTTATCTCCCACCTTGCAGAGTCCTTGGTTACTAAATGGAGAGTTACAAAAAATGTCTCTCTGCTGACACCATGTAATTCACCATGCTCCTCATGCCAGGCCCTGTCCATAGGAGAGGGAGGGAGAAGCTGTGTGGTCATAGAAGTGGAAACACTATGACAGCATGAAATAAGTGGTTATGGGAACTGCTGTAGCTACTCCTGTTAGAGTACATCCCCTGCTGCAGAAGCCTATGTAGGCAATAAAACCATTTCATTTTCCCATATCACAATAATGGAGTGTTATCCGAGGACTGAACTTGTGTCTTTAAGATAAGAACCAAATGCTTACGTAAGTTGAAGTAATGTACAAGTGTCCATAAGCTGTTCCTTTTTAGGACTGTTCATAGCTCACTTTAAAGTCACTAGAAAGAGCAGGAGAAGCTGAAGAGATCACACAGGAGTTTGCACCATCCTTTCTACCTATCCTTTCTTTTGTTTCCCAGTCTCCATCCTGTGATTGAATTCATCCTCCCTTTGCTTTCTGATACATTCTTTAAACAATTCCCTAGGCTCACTCCAACCCTTTTCCTATCTGTAGCCCAATCTCTGAGGTATTTATCTTACTTTTCAATCCTGCAAGAGATTCAGGTTGAAATCTGCTCAGGATGGTTCTGACTTAGTGGCTGCAACTCCAGCTGTTCCCTCACCTCTTTCATGGTCTTGGAACTGGAAGCACTTTTTGAAGCACATCAAGATTAGGTTAGTCTCCCAAGTTCAGGTTACTGAAATCAACCTGGTCTCTCCGAGAATTTATTAATATTGCTCTGACAAGGAGAGTCTATTTAACTGTCAAAACAGATACTTAACTAGATGGTTAAATAAAATATGAGGGGATATGTATTGAAAAATGAGTTGCCAAGACTTTTAGAAAGACAAATCTGACAGGGGGAAATTAGGAAAACAAGAGGTGACTGGTTTAAAGGGTCATGGCAGACCTCTGCAAAGGATAGAGGAAAGTGTTAGGGGCCCAGTCTTTTATCCAGCAGACCTTCTTACTGTTTCACCTCTTCCCTAAGTTTCTTCCATCATAGAATCAAATAGAATTATTAAGGTTCGAATAAAACTTATAAAATCATCAAGTCTAACCATTGAGGCAGCACCACCATGTTCACCACAAAACCGTGTCCCCAAGTGCCACATCCAGATGCCTTTTGAACACTTCCAGGGGTGGTGATTCTACCACTTCCCCAGGCAGCCCTCTCCAAAGCCTGACCACTCTTTTAGTGAAGAATTTTTTTCTAATACCCATTCTAAATGGCCCCTGGTGCAACTTTAGGCTGTTTCATCTGGTTCTATCACTTGTTACCTGGGAGAAGAGACTGACCTCCACCCAGCTACACCCTCCTTTAAAGGAGTTGTAGAGTGATAAGATAACCCTTGAGCCTCCTTTACTCCTAAAGAACTTCAGGCTAAACAACCCCACCTGTTGTTTACTCTTTAACAATTCCCTCATCTGCTCCTCATCAGACTTGTGCTCCAGGCCCTTCACACACATGTTCAGTGCATGCATGTACCTTTCCGACCTGGATAAGACAGCTCTGGAACCAGAAAAATGTCTGCAAAGATGTTCCATTCCAGCCTTGCTTCTGCAGCTGAAGGCAATCAGCATTCAGGGGAGCCACATCTGCTTCTGCCAAACCTGACCCTGTTTAATTTACATAGCTACGAAGATCTAATGAGACATTTCAGAAAGTCACTATACCGTGGGGTATTCCTGTTGTCACAAGGCATTTTGATTTGCTAACGTGACATCAGAGTGCAGATTAGCGTCCTGTACACCCCATTAACATCTGAATGGGATAAGAGAGACGGGTTCAGGTGGTCACCAGGGACTCCTGTCCTGGCCCTGACTCTGCTGTCCAAGTTAATTGCTGCAGGCAGGCTGGAAACTCAAGAGCATATTTGCAGTTCTCTAATAAACTACTTTGAGTTTGAAACAATGATTGAAAAGAAATCCAAGTTTAAAAGAAACCAAAACAAAATCAGCAGTGACACTGGATAAATGTTGAGTTTCAGTACTTAACTGCGGTGATTTCTTGTTTTCATCTTGGACTGTCTATTTTTTTTCTGTTTTTTGCATTCACAGCTAATTTCCCATTCTGTCTCCCATGATGCCAGCTCTCACAGATAACAAAGCATCCCCACCTTTATTTTCTCTAGCATACCTCAGATTTTTGTCCTTTTGTGAGCAAACAACCTTGAAAGATATTATGAAAGCCAAGAAAGGAGAGAAAGAAAATGGCTTCAGTAACTCAGGCATGTGTTGGGTGAGCAGAGGTAGTTCAGGATTAGATTCAGCCGAGAAGTTCAGTCTGATTTAGTCTCTTTCCTCTACAAGCTGCCCTTTTGGAAGCAGTCTCACTTCATCAGATACCCAGAAATTTGGCACATGAAACTCAATTATTATGCCACATAATATATATTATTAAGAAATAGTCAGGAAAATAAATGTAACAAATACCTTTAATGTGCAGTCATGTGGTGGCTGCTACATTGTCGTGTGGGGGATATCATGACAGCCAAGCCAAGCACCTAGCTGCCAAAGATCTCATGGCAGAGGGCTCCAGAAACAGCTGTGTTTGGGGAAGGTGCCCTCTAACACTGTATTCAGCTTGCAACAACAAAATATCAAAGCCTTTTTTTCCAGAAACCTTCCGAAAGGGTTGGGTAGCTGGCAGCAGAAATCCTGGAAGAGAAAAAAGATCGGTGCATCTGTGAAGATGATGATCCCAGGGCCCATTTGAGGCCGTGGTGCTCAGGACAGGGCTGATGTGGGGAGGAAGAGCTGGGTCTGAGCCAAGCAGCGCCGTGCAAACCTCCCTTCCTCACGCTCAAAGCGCTGCCTTGCTGGGCGCAACTCCGGTGTCGCTTCCTTCCCTTGGGACTTGCTGGGAACGAGGGCACCTTCAGACCCGATGCCAGGACAGACAGGGATATGTCAGGACTGGTTCATTGCAGCTGCTGAGCATTGTGAGATGGAGCTCACACTCTCGTCCTGATTACAGATGCCATCGTCACACAACAAACTTTCCAACTCGTCTTACATGTTTCAAACGCACTTAAGTGTGCGATGTGTGATATAAATGACAGAAAATTGTTGAATTTTGGGATTTTTTTTGTCCTAGTATAGAGAAGTGTTAGGAAAGAGGGAGTGATACCCATAAAATGAAAATTTTAGATAGAATTTTATTTATTTCATTTGGAACAATTTGCCTTCCGTCCCCACTCTTCACCAAATTTGAACAGCCAAAGTAACACAGCATATAGAAGATCTGTTTTAGAGAGCAAATCTTTACATAAATATATCATTTAAGGGTTTTTTAAATCAAAACAAAAGTATATTTTTTCCTTTTCGAATTATCTTTTCAGTTTCAGAACATGTTCTGACATAGGACAGTCATTCTTGTGTCTGGAAGAAATCAACAAAATAATAAAGAAAACATCGTTATTTTGAAAAAAATCTTAGTAAAACTAAGATTTTAATCCCTAAAATCTAGGGATTTTACCTGTCTTGGATTTCTAACTTTCAACTTTGTTCTTAAACAAAACGTCACATATCTTTTTCTGAAAATGGCTGTTACCATGGCATGACCTCTGCAGTTCTCTGTATATGCTAAGAAAAATGGGGCACCACAGAATTTACCTAAAGTTTGTTTTCCTACCACAGACACACATGGGGCATACACATTGGTATTTATTTTATCCTAGTGGGTGCTTCCTATAGTCTGCTATGCCAAGACATTTTTCTGAGCAATATCTAATGAGATTATTTAAATGGATTTGAAGTCATCATATCACCAAATTTCTTGCCATCTTAGTTATGCTGACTGTCACACTGCTGGCTCATTCAGAAAGCAATCTGGAAGTTGATATTTAGGGAGATGCATTGTGCAGTTTCTGGATTAATTAGGACATTAAGGTTTTTTGGTTTTTTTTTTAGAGGTTTAAGGAATTTGAATGCATAATTCAGCATGCACCGTGGCTAGCCTTGCACTTCTCTTGTTCTGAGGTGGAACAGATTTGGAAGGGGGAGACAGCTGTGAGAACATCCTGTAGCATCAAACAGAGCCAGTCCCTAATTTACATTGTGGTCTCAGAGATGAATTAATTAGACTTTTCTAGCTTGATATTGGCAATAACCTCCTAGACCCATGCTGGGCACACACACTCTGTTTGGCATGGAACTGGCACTGGGGAGCAGGAGATACTGATTTGATGGCTCAGGGAGATTATCTGTAGTCTCCTGAAAGGGAGACTCCTGTAGACTTCTACAGGGAGCTGGGGGGGAATACCCTGTTATGAACTGCTCTGTTGGGAGGTGCTGAGTGCCCTCTGTGCCTTTGGGACTGTTGTGTGTCAGCTGCTCTCAGCACTGGCAAAGCAAGAGATGAAGTTGTGACTTTCTCCATCCTTAAGTAGAGGTCACAGTGGATCACATGAAAAACTGGGTGAGAGGCAGAAACTACACACCTTTATCTGACTGAGGGAAAAAACAGGAAAAATTGGTATGTGTTCACATGCATGTGTGTGTGGAGGTATGGAAAGAAAGTGACTTTTAAGTGGGTGTAAAAACCTACTGTTTTCTTTTCTACCAAAATACAAAAGCACACAATTATACTTCTTCTGGTATGAAAGTTTGTCATTTTCATGGTAATCAAAATTTCGTTTCTGACAATGTGAAGAGGAGAGAAAAAGGTAAAAGTCTAGCTTTCCTTTTACAGTCTTTGTGCATTTCTTAGAAGCAAGAGGGGGTTTTGCTTAATAGAACCTTTCTTTCTCCCATGAATTGTTTGATCTGGAAGGGTAACATAAAAGATAAAGCAAAAAGCACTTACTTAGTAAGGAATGCAAAAGTAATATCTTCTCTTTAGAAGTTAGCACTTATTCATTATGAATTTTAAAAGTTCCCTCCACATTTTTTTTCACCCTTTTCTGGGCAAGTCCAAAAGATAAAAGATATCTACAGAAATACTGTATAGCTTCTATATTTGGTAGAATACAAAGAAACTGATCAGTCTAGGAAGAAAGACTACAACTGATACATTGGTGACATCTTAAACCATTAATGACTTCCACTAAGAAGAGGCTTATGTTATCTTACAATTTTACTTTTTCTTCTCCCTCCTAATTTGCCAATTAAGTTCCAGCCAAATTAGAAAACCAGTGTTTCAGGTTTGAACTAGGGAAAAAAAAACCCCAACAATCAGCTAATGACAGTATTTGTTTATTTTCAATTACTTTAGACTTCTGGGTTTCAAATCAGCAGGTGCGCTTAAGTTTTCAGCCCCCTTCCCATTACTAGAATCAGACAAGTTTGCAGTGAAAATGCAGCCTGGGCAGGAATTGATTTCTGCTAATGGTCACTTTACTAATGAACAATCTCTGATTTTATTCTATCTATTTATGTCAAGTTGAATCACCACTTCTCCTAATGCCCTTGGAAAAAGGTGCTTCTTCATCTTCCTCTTCTGAGAATTAATGCAGTTTCTGACAAAACTGCTGTTGTGGCACATGCATGATGCACTTGTGTGCCATCTCTGCAGTCTGGGTGTTTCTGTTACCAATTCATGATGCTGTCCAAGTTTCTCCTTATTTTTAAACACACAGCATAAAACAACTCAGCTTTCCACCTAATGTTTATTCCCTGGCAACTGCTGAGTTTTCATCAGCAGTTTTAATGCGGAAGATTAGCTAAAGCCAAGGAGCTCAGTGATGGATCACAGAAGCAACTGGTTGTTCTGGCAAGTCCCTCCAAGTAGCTTTATTAGCAACTGTTGGGATGGCCAACTCCAATCTTTCTGCAGCAAAAAGGCCTTGTAAACAGAGCTGGGTGGGTGGGTGGTGTTGTGACAGGGAAGTGTTAAAGGGGAAGGGCCTCTGGCATCAGGAGCTGGCTGAGCGCCGGCTGATGGACTTCCAAGACCTTTATGAATGTCAGCTACCATTGTGGGAGGATCACGTGGCTGATTTCAACCAGTTTGTGGGATTACCTGGGTATTTGGGGGATCACTGAGCTTTCCAAGCATGATGTTATTGCTTGTCAGAGAGCAGACAGCAAAGAAACATGAAATGAAAAGAATATTTCCTCCCGATTGTCTTTTTCAGAAGCTGTGAATATTTATGTAATTCAGTAGTCACGAGAGTGGATCTCTCAGAAAAAAGTTTTGAGACATCTGAAATTTGGAAAAAAGTACATGGGTGATTCTTTTGGTTAAATTGCTTATTATTTGAGCTCTAAGCACTTCTGTGAAGCTTTTGAGTCTAAATCTGCATAGTATACAATCATTTCCATCAAAATACAGCCCCTAGTATAGCTGAGAAGAAAGAGTGTTCTGTTGTTATAAGGCAAGATGAGCATTCAGTAGATCTGGCTTCAGTTGAGCACATATTTCTTGCACCTGCAAAGTGCACCAAATATTTTTTCTTACCCTTTTTCATGCTAATTCAGACAGTAAACTTTCTGGGAAAGAGACTGACTCTTTTCCAATGTGTTTGTCAACAAAACATTTCTGAGTTTTAGTTTGGATTTACAGATGGTGCTGTATTGCAAATGACTTTAAAATTTGCTCTGTATCTTATCTAATCTCATCCAGTTAAAAGACAGTGTTCTTGGATGAAGACTTGGCCATCTGCATCACAAGATTAGGAAGCTGCTGAACACCTACCTGAGAACATAAGAAGCTGCCCACTCAGAAACTTTTCTTTATGCAGCTCATGACAGCTTTTCTCAGCCACCACACAAGTAAATGTGCATTGCACTGATAGTGACAGGATTTCCCCCTTGCTGCTCAGCCTACAAAGGCAGTTATGCATGGAAGCAGCAGTTATTTGTTAAGATAATATCTATTTTCTTTAACAAGAAAATGATCCCATTGATGAAGCCTGAGTATGAAATACCACCTGTTAAACAGAACAGATTAGTCATGGAAGGCCATTCATTATCATCAAGGCTGCCAATGTTTGTTTATGCATAAGGAAACTCTAGCCTTTGTGGGTTTTATGTTTCTATACCCATTAAATTTTATTTTTTTAATAATCAAGTTACAGCTGTTCCAAACAGCTCTCCCTCCTGGGTACTCTGAAGTTGTTTGTCTGCATTCCCACTTACAGAAGTACTTGTTCTGAATGGTCTGTCATGAAAATGTGATTCTTATTTTGAGCTGCATGAATTGATGGGTTCCTTTATATGCAAATGTGGAAGGTTAACGAGGCAGGGTTTTAAGGGATAGGAGTGTTAGAATCTTGGATAGGATAAAGTAGCCAACAGACTGATTAGATTATTATGGTTAACTCACAATATTTGGGAAAAAAAATAGAAAATTTTCTAAGGAAAGACATACAGTCCGTGATCTTATACACTTGCTGTATTATATTCTTGCTTGCAAAAATGCAAGGTGATTATTAAAAAAAAAGACTAATATTAAAGACAGAATAGTAGAAGGTAATAAATTATGCAAAAGATGCTTTATTTCTTTTGCTAGCAGTTGCAGTCATGTTGAAAAGGATCTTAGTCTCATTCTTTAATTATGAATAAAATCCAAATCTATTAGTGTAAATCTCAAAACCATTATTTTTTTGGCTGGTTTTCCTTTGGGTAAATCTCAGCATCTTTTTTTGAATACATTGTAATGAAATGTTTTATTGAAGGGCACATAATAGTGTTTAGATGTTCATTTGATTGACTTACATTCCTTTGTTTCGAGAAATAGACTGTTCCTTGAGAAAGAACCTTCTCCAGTAGGTTATCACAGACACATCCTAACTGGCTTCCTGATGCCATTTTGTTGGTATACTGTGCATCTATCCACCTTCAGTATTGTGTAGTGTCCAAAGAGAATTTTGGCACAAACTTGATCCAAAGTCTGCAGGAGGTGCTGCTGGTACAGCTAGGTCAATATTATGGATCATCCGTCACCACCTGGATTCTAATTTTCAGCCACCCTGAATGTCTCTAAAGCCATTCAGATTTAGATTTTTCTCTGGAAAGTGAATATTTTAAAATGATCAAGCTCATATCCTGCCCAGATGTTCAACAATGCTTCCAGAAATACAAAGCTGACAAGCAGATTTCAGGCTAAGAGGCTTGGGGCCATGTACTAGCTGAGCCAAGCTTAAGAGCATGTAGAAGCCTATAAAATTTTCAGTGAAGAAAATACTGCAAATACTCCTTTCTTTGACTTGGACAGGCTTCTGCAATACACTGAGGCCCATTTGCAATAATAGGAATGGACACAGCTTGCCAAAATCTTGTAGCCTAATTAGGCTGAAAGCAAAATGAGAGAGATCCAGGTACTAAAAGGAAAGCTGTGAAGCTGAAGAGATAGAAAAAATCACAGGTAAGTTAGAGATCCCTGTACACATTGCTGAAAGCAAATCTGGCTGGCTGGCAAACCTGAAAGAGAATTGCTCAGTGACTCTTCATCCTACTGAAAGATTTTACCCCAGGCTGCAATGCTTCCAAAATCTGCAGCAACAGATACAGAGGCCTGCGGGAAGAGTGCCTTGTATGCTTGATGGGACAGAAAGTTTGAAGTTTACCACAGACTTTTATTCTTTTTTGGTCAACTTCATTTCATTTTTTCATGTTTGCAAGTTTTCTTTCCACCCTCCAGTCATTATTCTCACCCTGAAAATAGATTGGGTGTTTATGCTCTAACAAACTCCAGCTAATTCAGAGCTACAGGGAAAAGTCTTCCCATCAGCCATGAAATTTGTTTGCCTATTGTCTAGTTTTTCATCCAACTTCTCCAAAGTTAATGTGTGTTCCTATGTACATATTTGTGTAAGTAAATGTGTATACAAACATATCAAGTTCACATAATAAATATCATCAACTACACCATTTTAAAATTTTTATGATTAAAAATTCACAATATTTTAATGTACTTGAATATTTTTCACATTCATATCCTAAAAAAGGAGTGCAGAAATTTCAATGTTACCTTGCATTAAGACATTAGTTAACTTTACGTGTCTGCACATCTTGGTTCTTATTATTTTCTTAATCCTGGAATGCTCTCTTATGGACATTATTTATAAAAATATTTACTTTAATCATCCACTTCTGGAGGGGTTAAATTGCCAACATTAGCTTTCAACAATCATGTTTCAAGTTGGTCCCTTAAATACAAATTTAAATATAAAAAAACATTAGATTTAGATAGGTTTTCTTTTTCCTCTTCATCTAACTTTCACTGCTCTAAGGGTGTTGTTATAGGACAGAAATAATAGCAGAAAAATAACCTGGCAGTGTTGCTGTTATGTCTAAGAAAAGTTTATTGGCAATTTTGAGCAGACTCTTTTGTAAGTGATTCACAAGACACAAATCTCTTAGAAATTAGAGTAAACTCTGTCAGAATCATATAGGAAGAACGCAGTGAGCTTAGGAATACTGTGAGAAAGTTTGCTAAGAGCATAAAGCAAGTAAATCTTTGCCAAAGTCTTGTGTGGGACCATTAATTTGGCAGTTTTATTGAATGGTTGATGGAAACCTTTCACTCTATTAAATAGCAATAAATATTGAATGGATTATCTGATCTTCGGTGTGACATGAATAAATCTTGTAGCCAAGTCCTGCAGAGATGTAGCACAGATTTACTGGGTTTTCATTTGGCTTTTTTTGTCCTGCAGTTACTTCTCAAAAACACCATTAAAATCTGGCAAGCTGTCATGAATTCAGGTTGATTAGCATCTTAGGAATTATGCATTCAGGGCCTGTGTCATCAGGCCAAGTTGCCCCAGAGATTCTTACCATTTTTACTCTATTTAACCAGAGAAACTCATAGGTCAGTTCATGAAAAAAAAAAAAGGTGTATAAAAGATGAAAATATAAAAAAAATCTGATCTTTTCTCTTATCCGTGCACTGCAGCTGAAGAGAACCTATTGATAGCTGGTAACAGTACCAACTTCTGTGAACAGGTTCATGTTATTCCTAGAGCTTGGTAAAAACCAGGAGAGTTATCCCTCAGCTTTCATTCAGGGCATTAGAAGCAAATTTTCATTTTCCCATGTAACTACAGGCACCCTGCACAATTCTTATTATCATATCTTAGCTTTGACTTCTCAGCTCTAGACACAGATCAACAGCAGTCAGATTTGCTTTCAAGGAACATCCTTGCATCTTTCCAGTGCATTGTTGGCCACTACCTTGCTTAAAACTCTTTTCTGTCTTACACTTTTACTGGATGTTTGTTACTGCCTTCTCTTTCTGGTGTCTGGTCATAAAACATTGACAATGAAGCTGTTTGCTTTTTTTTTTTACTTTTAAAGTTTCTTTAGCAACCATGCATGAGTAACATTTGTTCCAGTGATGTGGCAGAGCATGGATTTTTTGTAAAAGCTGATAGTAGTAAAGTAGGGAGGTGGGTCACCATCCTATCTCACTTTCTGGTGTGAAGCTGATTGTGAAAGTAGAAAATCAATATACAATAAAAGTGGTGCATGTTGAAACTAAATTGAAATGATTGATTTTTTTCTCCCAGCATCATTAGATTCTCCCCCAAAATCTTTGTTTCTGGTTGTGGAGAAATATTTACTCTTCCCTTTAAGTTCATGGTGTAGTTCATTTATTTTGTGGGGAGTAAGACATTACTTGTGCAGGAAACAAATGCTGGAAATCACTGTACTTCAGAAGCATTCCCAGAAGTCCTTGTAAACACAGAGCACTTAAAGGGATGATATCTTCTTAATCCGTGAACATCTTTAGCTGCTGTAAATCCCCATTCCACCCCTTGGAAAGTAAATTATGCAGTGCATTAGTGCAGTGTCATTTGCTATCAGAAGACTTTGGGTATCCTTCAGACAGGAGGCAGAGTTGGCCTGGGGCTTATTGAGAGCTTAATCACAGGATGAGAAAATTGCATTCACATCATGGCACCTTGCCTTGCTCAGGTGCTTCTCACACACTACCTGTATGTGTGCCGGGCAAAATTTGTGAATACATGTTCTGTGTCCCAGGTGAGACTGCAATAAAGCCACAGACTCTGCTGCAGGGTAATTCAAAGAAGAGTCTTGCTGATCTTCAGGACACCAACATCTGAATTCTCCCCATGTTTCAGGAAACTTGTGACTGGCGACAGAAATCATGCCTTATGTGTCAAGTAGTCAAGTCCTTTCTGCTGTTTTGCATTTAGCCTATGTTTGTGTACTGGCTGTGTGTGGTGAATAAATGATTCAAACTTCCTACATGTTACTTAAAGAAAATGGATTCTTCAGGGAACCTGACTAGTGTTGGTAGAAATGCACTATTGGTATAAACTCTGAGAAGATTTTCGTGCCCCAAAGAAAAAATGGTTCTTCATGAGTAACAGACCAAACCACAGCTGGCCATGAAAAATCCCTCAGCAGATATCTGCCATGCTTGGTTCAGTCCTGTGTTCAGTGACCTTTGCTGTGAGGCTCTTAGAAATTCCCCACATTCATGCTTCACTTTCTAATTAATTTTACCATCTGGAAGTGTTTCCTTCTATTCATTACATGTAGTCCTTTCTTAATGCCTTCCCATTGCTGATAATCACATTTCTGAGGCTAACCAGCTGCAAACTCAATTTTTTGAGAACATGCAGAGTGTGGTCACTGAGCAAAGCAATGGCTGAACTCAGGAGCAGAAGTGCTGAATCCCTGTCTGTCCTCTTAATTATTTCCCTCATGTTTTTCCCACTGGATTCCATAAACAGTTTTTAATTTATTTTTAATTTACTTAGTTTCTCATTCTGCCTCTTTTTATACAATTTTAGTCTGAAAAGATCTTTCTTTCCCATTGACCCCACAGTGATTGTTTTCTTAATTTAATATCCTATGATGTGCCTTAATTCTGACCTCCACCTTCACTAAGCACGTTAAAACATTTTTTACAGTTAAAAACTGATAATAAATCTCTGGGCCTATTTTTTCATGTGTAGGTCACAGTACTATTAAAACCAAAAATTCAAATAATCGCCATTTCAATAGCCTCTAATGCTTCTATTTAAATCTATATATGACCTTTTTATCTTACTAATGTAAGATTTATGCTTGACGAAAGCTTCCAGTGCATTATCTATTGAATGTTTACCCTACAGCAATAGACATCAAAGTCTGAAATGTCAAATTGTGAAGTACTCATTTAACATTTTTAGAGCTTCTTGCCCCCCCCAAAGTAGCCTTTCTCCCTAGACCAAAAACTTTCAAAGAAGTCTTCTTTTTTCCTGCGTGCATTCTCTGCATATTCTCTATCCCTTTTCTTCTGCTTTCAATAGTAAGATGAAAGATGACAGAGAAAGTGGAAGAATTTTGGGAGAAAAATGCATACCAGACCTCTTTTCCTTCATACTACCATAAAAAAGAAAAAAATATACTTTCACAAGGAAATAATCAAGATAATATCTGAATGAAATCGTGGCTAATACATTTCCCTGTTTCCACACTGGAACATCATTGAAATTACTGGCACTCTCTATAAAAAAAGTTACTGTTTTTCAATCTCCCCTATTAGGAGTGCTTTCAGATAATACAAGAAGATATGGAGGCAACTAGAGCTGCAACTTATCACAACTAACTCAAGTTGCAACCTATCACAATTTTCTGACCACAGCAAACAGTAATTAAATTTTAAGAATTTTTTTTCTCTTTTTATGTGTTTCTCTAAAAACAAACAAGGTGTCTTCATCTGTTTGATCAGAGAATGAAGAGAAATGAGATCAGAGGGAAAATATCACAACAGCAATGCTCTATTTTGGGTCAGCTGCTGTTCAGTTATAATGAATGTCAGTGTTTGCAGCATGGGGCAGGTTTGCCCCATGATCTGCTCTAGCCCTGAAATTCTCATAGTTCAGGTACAGTTAACAAGAGCAGGTGCTTTTAAATCAAAAAGTCAAACATTTTCCATTTCTGAAAATGGAAATAATGTGTGTACAAAAGCCTGTGGGGTGAACTATCCTGTTAAAAACACCTATGAGTGCCCTGAAACTCAAGTGGAGACAAATCATTGTGAGGGAAACGGTGTTTGCTGTTACCTGTTTGACCCAATGACCACTTCAAACTCTAAAGTTATTGTTGTGAATCCTTACTGCACTGTGTACTTGCAAAGTGCACATGCCTTTCCTTAGAGCCCTGGTGAAACACCAGCTCCTGCTCCCAGCTGTGCTGCCTGCTGGCTCTGTCACTGCAGGTAAAGGTAACGACTGTCCAGCTGTCCTGTGGCACAAAATCTCTTCCTTTGTATTCAAAACACATCTTTAGCCTCCTTCAGCTTTCTGAATTATCAGCTATGCAGTGGAGAATATTGGTAGATGGAGAATCCTCTCCCTTCTTGTCACAGATGGAAATGACAAGGTACTTCCTCAGAGGCTTTGCACAGGCGTGTGACTCTTGGGCTGTGCTCCTCGGGCAGTGCAGGTGAGTCCCCTTCTTCTGCCAAGAGGGGTCAGTTCCTAACTGTTTCAGGGTGTGTGCATTTCACTTCGAGAACATCAAACATCTTCAGAGCCACCAGTTTATAGATGAGCAATCATCTTCCCAAGTTGGAGTATCCTTCCATGGGCCCATTCTTCCTTCTGCCTTCTATATCACCAATTTCAACCTTGCAGAGGCACTTGGCTCCTCTTACTCAGAACAGGAGCTCAGAAAAGGGATGTTAATATCTGACTGCTCCTAGGGATATCTTTGATCTGCATCTAATTATCATTATTAAAGAGCTTTCCAGTCCTCAGAAGACAAGGCCTTGATGCTCCCCGGCAGAGAGCTATTGGCCCATGCTGGGACACAGCTGGTGGGATACCCTGCTCCAATGAGATTTCCTCATGGTTATTTTAAGATAATTAGCTGATCTGTTACCTAATGTGCTTCCTAACTCTTATCTAACATGACCAATTTGCAAGTGCACATACTCGTGTGCATGCACAGCTGTAACAGGAACATGTCCGGAGGGCTAGAGCTGCACTGAATGTGTGGCCGTGGCTAGAAACAGTACCTGGGGAGTATTAAAATCCTTCTAAAAATGATTCACTGTTCTGCCTAGAGGTGGGAAAGGCATAACCATGACCCAGGCAAGGGATGGGGAAGCTGTTACTCGGTATTTTTATCTTTAATATGATCTTGGATATACAGGTGTCTGTGAAGGCAGCAGATAAAGCACCCAGCTCTGTCTGGAGAAGGCAGTCACTCCTTCCTGCCTGGCCACACAGTGCTGTGGAGTGTGAGCCACAATTCAGCTGCAACTTAGAAGCAGTTGTTGCACCAAGGTTTGTTTAAAGATGTTTTTCTTCAATAAGTCATTACTTGAAACAAATCTTGTCCATTAAAGAGAAACATTTGAGTAGTTACATAATGGGTTTGTTAAACTAGAAAAGCATACAGTATTCAAAAGCTTAATCTGGATAGAAAAATAAATATATAATTTTAAATGGAGCACTTACATATCTGAAAAAGAAATTATTTCTTTTTTAATCCAAGCTTTAGTGCCTTAGAAGTTTATTTTTCACTGTTGGGTAGTCTTAAGGAAAGCAAACAAACCATACAAAACCCTTGCCTCACACTGAGCTCCTCAAAATAGATACTTCTCTGTTTAATAAGGATATATTTTCTTTTAAAATAGGGGTCTTCTTTTCATGTGTTTATTAATTTGCATTTTCAGAACCAATTGCCCTCTGAGTGAAGGCATGAATATGAACGTAACACAGTCTAAGCTCAGAGATTATGAAGGAAAGAAACCCTGTCTGAAAATGAAGACCTGAAATCTATGGAAGTTGAGTAAAGAAAAAACATTTATATATTAACATTACACAAAAAAGAAACCTGAAACCCTCTAGTCTGGGGTGCCATTACATGTCCATACTGAGAGCAAAGCCTCAGCAGTAACAGGAGATTGAAACCAATTGTGGCTTTTGTGTTTACCTTGGGGATTTGCTATAATCAGCCATAGCCGCCAAAAATTGATTCAAAGGCAAAAAAGCAAATGAAACTATAAATTTTATTTATTAATATTGCTTTGTGTTTTAAGCTGTTATGGTTTTCATGTCCTTGATACACAGATTGAAATGCTTATTTTTATTTAAAGATGGAGTCTCATATTTTTTGCTCTTTCAGAAACCCAGATTTTGTGATGCAAATGCTCAGAGTGGGTGGTGTTTGATGCAGCCAGGTAATACGAATTTGGATCATAAAGGTTATTTCACGTCACTTGCACTGGAGGTTGTTGTGTATTCCTGTTACAGCAGGGTGAATCAGAGTGTCTCACACTCTTCTCCCCACCTGTATTGTGGGGGCTGTATTTTTAGGTGGAACACGGCGAATTTAGGAGCCTGAGATTAGCACAGGAGTCTGTTGAGGTGCTGGAGTTCAACGCAGAGCTGCCAAACTTCCTTCCAAGTTTCCTCGTGGTTGGATTCTCCATCCCGCTGGAACTACCTTCCATTAGTGGCACAACATATTATGTCTCAAGCAATACTCATGGTTGTGTACTCCAGCAAAGTGTGAATATTATCTGGCAGATAGCTTATGATCAGTGCACATAAGCAGAGCCCAGAAGGATTGCTTCTATTTTCAGCTGTGCTACCACTGCCTCTGATCCATGACAAGGTCGCCTGAGTCAATGAAATCCCTGGCTGCTTGTCTCCAATAATTAAGCAGTAAAACTTTTAAATGCACACCCCAAATCGGAGGTCACTGTGTTGATCATCTGTGTAAGTACTTTTGTGGGGAGAAAATACCAGGTCCTAAAGGGCTCTTTAATGCAGCCAAAAAAGTCTAATCAGAACTGAGAGCTGGCAGTTTGAAGTTGAGCGTGTCTGAGTGAGAAGCAAGATAAAGATTTTGAACACTGAAACCAGGTAGCAATTTGTAGAAATTATGAAGGTGATAGATTCTGCAGATCTGGAAATCCTTTGAAGACCTAGCTGTCTTTTCAGGCAAAATGATTTCAACTGAATGCTGTTTAGTAGGCTCAGGACAGGAACAACCCCTATTAATTTTCACATCTGTGGCTGTGGTGGTCTAATAGCCCATTCTGCTGTAGCCACTTGAACTTCCAGCTGCATTATCCAGAAAAGTACAAAGGATATAATTCAGTAAGTTTGTGAAAACTACTGGGATAGAATAATACACTCTAATAACATATTGGGTATGAAAAAAAATCTGCATTTTGACGGTGACAGAGCACTGGAACAGGCTGTCAAAAGAGGTTGTGGAATCTCCTTCTCTGGAGAGAATCACAAGATATCTGGTCAAAATCCTGAGTAACCTGCTCTGCAGGTACCCTGCTTGATCAGGGAGCTTGGACTAGTTGATCTCCAGTGATCCCTTCCAACCTTAATCTGTAATTATGTGATATCTTAGAAATCTTATGACTATGTTTTGTGATTTTAATATAATACATCTGTTACCTTCAGAGTAAACAGCAGCTTATTCCAGAAGAAATCCAGAGCAATGGAATTTGGGAAATGCTCAGCTGATATAAGACAGGAACTATACAGGAACTAGAGGGCAGGCCTCAGAGAATTAAATGTGTCACGTTCTTGCAGAAAGGCCCCGGTGCGCAGTCAGTCACAACTACTCCATCAGCTTGCAGCTTTTAGTTAAGTGTTTTACATGAAAAAAGAAAAGAGCTTTTACTTAGAAATGCTCTAATGGCTCGGTGAGATTTCTACTTGTCCTGGGTTGAAGTATATTCTGTTACCATCTTCATGAGCTGTTGGAACAGGTGTTGTTTTCCTTGCCTACTCCCCCTGGGCTATCTGCTGTTAATGGGCCATCAGTGCCTGGTCCCATGACTCAGAGATAACTCCCCCCTGGACTACCTCCTGTTAATGGCCCATCAGTGCCTTATCTCATGACTCACCATCCCATTGTGAGATGCTCCGCCCAGAGGGAGGAACCAACTATTTCATCATGGATATAAGGTGAAATCCTGAACACCACAGCAGTACTTGCCTACTGGACTCCCAGAGGAAAAGAGCTACTGCCGGACTTCCAGACCTTTCTACAGGATCCCCGCGTCAACAGAACTGCTTCGCTTGGATTGCCTCCACCATCAGAGTGTCAGGTTGTATTTCTGACTTTTGTCAGTATCCTTGTATTACTGCATTTATTTATTTCTTTCTTTTAATTTTCTTCCATTAAATTATAATTCTGACTTGTGATCTCCCACTGGTTTTATTTCAAACTAGTACACTACTGTTTAGTAGCAAGTAAACCATTGGGGTGTCCTATTTGGGCACCTTTTTCAGCTTTGCTGTTGGCCAACCACCACATCTGAGGAATCTGTCCTTGTAGACCAACATATCAGTGGGATGCTGTCTCCACAGAGGAGTGAACATGAGCAATTGGAGAAATTTCTGCCAAAGCACATGACTCCAGCTATTCTTCACCTGCGCTGAGAGTCAAAAAAAGGTGAAAACAGATTTTTTAAATGTCGTTTTGGCTCCCCCAAACACCTTTTCCCCAATAACAAATGAACCCAATAATCTAATTCACTATCATAACTTTTGGAAGTCTAGTTTATATAGGAAATTTGGGTTGATTTCCCCACCTTCTAAAAAAGATCTGAACTGTGATGTAACAAAGACCTTTGAAATCATCTTTGTTATTCCTAATGAAAGCCAGGACAGAGAGCTACCTACATATAATCACATAATGGAAAAGTCTTTCTGCCACTTGGCCATCAGTCAGGGAACCATAGCATAATCTATTTTAATATTTTAGGAAAGGGATATTTCTGTGATTTATAAATATGTCTTATGTCTATATTCTGTCCTGTTAGTCTTTTTCTCTGTGGTTTTTTTGGGTTTTTTTTTTAAGTTGGGATCTCTTGCAAATGACTGACATTTTTGCACCATGCTGACTTTGGCACAGGGTTTTACTGTGTGTTTCTTCACTTCAGGTGTTTTTCTGCTTAATGCATGGATTTCTGAAGCCTTTGATGAATGGCTTCTTGGAATAGCAGTTGTGACTGGTAGTATATGAGTTGTTACTATTGATCCCAACAAGCTGTAATACTTCTATGAAGTGCAAAATGAGTAGAATCAATGACTTCAGATTTCTTCTGAACTGTAAAGTGACAGTGTTTTTCTCTCATCATATCACCAATTGTCAGGCATTTATTTGTTTCCTGGTAGATGTTGTTTTCCTTGAATAATCCCTGTATAAAATCTTTATAAGACTCTCACTGATCTAATGTCTTCCCTAATCATTTCATATAACAGCCTTTATGTGATTTTCACTTGTAGGCCTCCTCAAATAAGAATTTGGAAGAATTTTAAGTCAGAAAAGGTGATGATTTGTAAAGGTTTGTTTAGAGGTTTGCCTTTATTTTTATAAAGAAGTAACACAAAACCACTCAGAAGAAGAGGATCTTGTTTACAGAATGGCGAACTGGGGAAAATCACTTAGAAGAAAAATGGAAATGGAGAAATATTGTGTGCAAAAAGACAAATTGCATTAGAAAAAATAACACTCTGGTTCTGCTCACCAGGAATTTTGGTAAACAATTATTTCTGTGATTACTTTATCTTTTAATTTAGTCATTTGAGGCCATCATCTTTCACTGTTAATGGTTTTTGTCATTCTCAGCTATTTGCCACTCAGCAATATGACAGTTTTATAAATGTTCCGACATCCCATGAAATATTAGCTAACAGGAAAAGACATGTTTTTTGAGGTTAATATGGGAATTCAACAGCACCTGGAGAAGAACTAACATAATTTGTCACCTTTTAAGACAGCTGAAGATCTCAATCAGCCACCTGTTACTTTGAAAATTATCATTAGGCATAAACAGGGGCAATTTGCAGCTTTTAAAGTTCATTTTCAAGCTTTTACTCATGGTTAATATTAATTCACTGTCAGTAAGTCATGAATATCAAGAAATTCTGAAAGGATCAGGTCTTCATTCTCTTTGAGTTTCTTCTTCCAAATCTCAGAGGACAAGCCCTATGAGAATGGTTTAATTGAATTAAGGATGGGGAAAGTTGCCTTAAATGGGCTTTCATCCTGTCTGCAGAAATATTTGAAAAGTCTGACTTCAGATGCATTTGAACTTTGCAGAGGAACCCATTGCTTCAGGTAGACCAGGGGAAGTGATGTAATTAAAATGCAAAAAAGAGTGAACAACATCTTCCCAGGATCCTTCAAATATTAGACCTTAGTTGGGAATTGCAGTTTTCATGAAACCTAAGAAAAATCTAAGGGGTTTTATTAACGTGTGGCAGAAGCGTATCAGGACTGTTCTCATTCAAGTCTTCTCTCACTCAGGATATCTTCCTGAGACTGGCCAAGTTTAGAAAGATGAACACAATTTTAGGAACTCAAGAAGCCACTAAATTAATACTAGGACTATAGGAAGAGAAAAGGAATCACTACAGAGCAATAGAACAGATTTTGTCTTTGAGGGTGTTTGGTGTAACTTACTGTGCATCTTTCTTTTATTTTTGTTAAGGATCAACATGACTTTTCATTTGTTGGAGAGAAAAAAGAGGTGGGGCAGTCAGGCAGTATTGGAACTGCATATAAAATTCAAATCATTTACAGAACCTGTTTTTATTACTAGTTTCTTTCTAACTGGTAGGAGATGTAAATAACATTTTTGCCACAATTCCTTTATGATGGGTTTTTTTGTGGGAGGAGAGTTTAACAGGACCAAAAAAGCCAGACACACACAAACCCACACACACACACTGAAAGAAAAAAGCACCAGATTCTTTTGAAGTAAAGGTCTGACAAAAAAAAATCTAGCTAAACATTAAATTTTATGTTCCAAATGATTTCTTTAAACATCTATAGCACACAATAAAATTAAAATCCATCAATTAAGTAATTTTAAAATCAAAATCTTCCAATACAGGACTATCTGAATGGAATTGTGTGAAATTATCATGACTTTCTATTAGAGTTTATATAGATCAGATTTTGTTAGGATTGCCAAGTCTTTTTACGACCATTTTGCTGCTTAATAATAGCTTTTTTTAAAGGGCAATTAGGGAACTGAAAAATGGGGATTTTTAAAGGGCAATAGTCATTTCAGGAAATTCTTGGCCTGACATAAATAATAAGCAGTCAGCATGGAAAACAAATGAGAGAACAGCACTGGTGGGGCAAGAAATAGTGTAATCTAAAGCAAATGGATTGAATATATGTACTCTGTGATCAGTTATTCTACGGAAGTCAACAGTTACACAACTTAGCATTAAAGGCCTGAAGGATTCAGCATTCATTTAAAGAATCAGGATGCCTTTTAACAGAAAAATTAAAACAAGACTCCAACCTAAAAAATAATTGACTTCAAGGGAGAAAAGTTTCTAAACTCAGGTTTTGAAAAATGCAGAAAATTCACAAGGTTTTCTGAAACGAGTACCTGACCTGACTTTCACTGCACATGTAAATAAAATAATTTGATCTCTTTTTAAAGGAGGAGTTCCCAGGGGATGAGAAGAGGAGGGTCATACCATATCATTTAGGAGGCATAATAGCCTTGTTAGTATGCAAAGCCACAGGAACTGTGACATTCTGCTTTATTGGTATCATTGGAGGGACTGCTCCAGAGACAGCTCCAGCCTCAAGCAAAGGAGGTAGTGGCCTGGTGTAGCAGAAAACTGAGATAAAAAAATGGCTGTTCTCCCTTCTGCATACGTTAAACCCCTGCAGCCCAGGTTACAGGTGCCGAGGGAAAAGTTGGGTTGTGCTGATAGCCTTCCATTCTGAGGAAGATGCACAGAAAAAGACAGGCATTTCTCCTTCGAAATACAAGTGGCCAACATCATGGATGCAGTAGCAGCAAGTGTCATCAGTTCCTCACTCCTGCCCTGTGGCAGAAGCAGTCCAGCCCTGCCTTTCTCATTCCCATGAGTGAGGTTTTAGCTAAGTTTTCGAGAAACTCCTGTGTGTTTAATTTTAGTAGCTGCTTCCCACACCATTTCTGCTTCCAGAGCTGGATGTAACATTCCTCACTCAGGGCCTCTCTACTTGTCCTCAGCAAAGGGTGACACACAAGTCCCAAGCTAAAGGGAGTGAGCTACTCCATCCATAGGGTACAGCTGAGTACTCAGCCCCTGAGCCTGCACTCTCCCTGTTGCAAGGTAGTGGCTTGAACAGCAGTGACAGTGCAGCCATGCACAGCTCAGCTGGAGAGGGCTGGGGCTCTGCTCCTCTGCTTTTACCAACTGCCCCTTCCAAAATCAGCAGGGGCAGCTTCATCCTGTGCATCTCTGCTGTGGTGGATATGTCACTCAGGAAGGATACAGTCTGGAATAATGGCTGATTCAGATAATCCATCACTACCTTGGCTGGTTCTTCATCCTCCACAAGCCTTTAAACTAGATTATTTGAATGAAACCTTGGTTCAGACGTGGAAATCTAAACCTGTTAGAGCAAATGTTTACAATTAAGTGTCATAACCCCATATCCCATTCCATATTATAGGTATATTCCTCAGGATACAGTAGTGACAAAAAAGGAAGCCAGAAATGAAGTGCTGGTAATTCTAATGAAGTGTCACTGAGGATGAAAGTGGGGCCAGAGAACCATTTTGTTGCAATTTCAGTAGTGACTTCCGAAGTGACAGGCAAAACCAATTTATATTAACAATACAACAGTTTACAGCAGATGGCAAATAGCCTTTACCACAATCACAGGGAAATCCCTGGTTTGGATTATTATTTTTTCTTTTTTTTTGGCCACAGACTTCATCGGTTTCAGGTGGCCATGTGCCAAAGAATAGGACAATGAAGGAATGATGACCTGTGTAACACACTGGCTGCCCCTCATACCCTTGGAGATACAGTTTATTACCCACTATGCTTGACATTTATTGCTGCTGCCTGATTCTAAGATTCAGCACCCTGTTATACTTTTTGCAGCATAAAATGCTGAGGTTTTTCCTCTCATTTCTCATCACTTGCTTCTCAGAACAAACCTCTCCTTCTTGACCTTTTTTGACAAGAAATTCAGGGAGACCTGTACTCAACAGGTTTACAAGCTATTTGCTTTTAATGATTTACTGAGGAGGAAAAGAGGAAATGAAGAGGGTGAGCAAATTGCTGGTGAATTCTATAGACAAGAATATAGTCATAAAATGTGGGAATGCAGATTTTATCTTTCAGTATATTCTAGAAAATATTAAGCAAGGAATGGATATTGCTTTTATAAACAGGAAGTGTCAGTTTTCCCTTAATATTTAAGCAGGCATATTACTCTTTCCTTTTATATCCCCTTTTATATTTGGAAGGCTCATGAGGTGCTTTATGTACTCACTCAAAGGCAACACGAATAATATTTCACTCATTATGAGATGCATCTCTGGTGTGAGAGATGTGGCCAGTGAAGATAATGCTCAAGGTAAGAAGGGAAAGGGAACAGTCCCTTATCTGTGCCAGTAGGGATTAGGGGAGGGCTACTGATGGCTGTGTTGATTTATGCTTCCTTTATTCACCCACTGGATGAATTCTGGTTGAACTTCTACAACAAGGTAATGCCAATAGGTTGAAGTCAGGGGACAAACCATTTGATATGTTGGTTAGAAGGAGGAGGGAAATTGAACCATGCATTAACACGCTTGTGTATTTTAGGAAAGCGTTAGTTTGGAAATTGCAATGCTGATGCCCTGAAAAATCCAGTCTTCATTAGAGCCTTACACAGCCAAGAGGAGCATAAGTTGCCTGCTAAGTTTTCATTCTGAAGAAGTGCAGCACACCAGGAAAAGTTGATGGGATTCACTGAACACTGTTGCTATTGGGAATAGCAGCAACTCTCTCCCCCTCACAATGTAGCTCCACCCTGTAGCAAAATTTCAGATTATCACGGAGCTGGAGGAGGGTCAGCACCTAAATCAGTCCTGGATGGTGTCAAAATAATGTCCTGAAGATTCCCAACCACTGTGACTTTCCCCACTTTCTTTGGCATCCACATCATCTTCTATGTGGTGCAGGGATCTGCAGGCAAATGGAACAGTGGGAGTCAGCAAGCAAGAGGGTGTTTGGCACCAGACTCATAGAGCAGGAAAAAATAAACTTGTAAACAGCAAAGTTCACGCACCCAGCTTTCCTCAGACTCAAGCAATCCTGGCTTTCTCTGGCACTGACTTCCCCAGGGCACTGCTTCACTAAATCCTCCCCATCAAAATTCCAGGCCTTCTCAGTAGCACATGGTAACATTTTATAATTCATAATGTGGATTTATCTCTACTCTCCTGTTTAATTCAACCTTCTGAAATAAACATAAAGGAAAACAATGATGTGCCAGGAAGAACACATTATTAAGAGTTGCTATGTGTAATTGACTCAGTGGGATCTTTCAAGTACTTTGGTAAGAATAAAAAAGAAAGACATAGTGGGCACTATGAGTAAAACCCTCATGGTTACAATCTTCATGAGATAATAATGCAGCCAAACATCGAAGATTAGCACATATAGGAGGCATTTTTTAAATATGTGTGTATATTTTTGGATATATTAAATTACTTTGAAACTTGTAACTATTATGTGGGCACTCCAGTTTTGAAGATGCAGGGATTTCACCTGTGCCGAGGTAAACCTGGAGTAATTCTGCTTGCAGTGGTGTGAATAATGGCAGAATAAGAGTCAAGAACTGGACATTATTTTAAACTAAAGGGTCAAATCCCCAGGTGGTATAAGGAAGGGTATTTTCCTGTAATTTGAAGGCTGTGATGGTCTGAAATATCAAAAAAAGGTCAACTAAGGTAACTCCGAATTCACACAGATTCAGAAGAGCTTTGTCAATTTTATGCCCTCTAAATGAAAATAACCTCATAGAAATTTTTCTCTTGTTTACATTGAGGAAATCCTCAAAATAAATGGTGCCTGTCAGTGTAAATGAGTAATTATTTTGCTGAGGGGTTATAAGTTGCTCTTTGGTGTAAATCAGAGTAGGGCTTAACCCCTTTAGACAGCTTTAAAAATAAATGAACCAACCTTTCATCTAAAGCACAGCAAATCCCTTCTTTTATTTTTCAGTTTCTTCTTACAAAGAGAAAAAGCAGAAGCACTAATGAGCTAGTCAAATATTCAAACCTTGCCAAGGGAGAAAGGATCCTTCAGTCATCATTAGCTCAACCTGATAAATCCTTTTTAATTAGTGTATATGCTAACATTGTATAAAGCAGCCATGAATCAGAGACCCCACAAAGCAAAAGTAAAGAAGAAATACATCATGAGCAAGAGGAATTGGAGCCCAAAATATTTCCATTCTGGCTTTCAGAGAGCAGAGAAAGCATGCTTATTAATTGGTTAAGTCCATCATTAATAAGCTCTCATCTATGCTCAGTCTGTTCCCCAGCACTTTACACAATGTCTGTGCAGTAATCTGCTGATAGAAAGGGAATTTTCTGGTAGCTGATAAAGGAGCAGCAAAATGAGAAAGTTGAAAGGGAGGAGTATTAAAAATGTGCTTTCCTTCTCATTCTGGGTGGCAATTCTCAGCTACTCGGCTAAGTGATTGGCTCTGTTGGGGGATTTCTCATGGAAACCTTGTTCCAGGAATATTTTGGTGCCTTTGGGACTGTCAGACACCGAGGGTGTGGGCTGCCATTGGAGGGCCTGGTTGCTGTCTCTGGATAATCCCAGATTTCTCATGTCAGTACTGAGTATACTGACACCCTTGAAACCTTTTGGCTAAATGCTCTGTCTTTGACTCAGCTTCCCAGTCAGCCCAAGAGATCTCATTGGAAGCAGAAATATCAAATGGTGACTGAAAATAAAAAGCATTCATAGAAAAGGCTTAAATTTGCTATTTCTTTATCTTAAAGATAAGGAATTGTATGCCTTTGGTTGAATTTGACTGCTAATTTGGGGCCTTTTGCAATCAAATTTTCCCCGCTGTTAAGGTGAATCATTTGTTGAAAGACTGATCTCAAAAAATAAAAAAATCCAAACAATTAAATTCTATGCAGAAGGCAGTCATGAAAACAAGGTTCATAATAAAACTGTGCACTGGAAATGCTGAAAAGCCTGCTGTACATCATTGTGAGAGACAACCTGGCAACAGGGGCAGATTTTTGGGTGTTGTAAATTGATGTAGCTCTTCTGATTTTGCAGAAAATATACAAGTAAAACCATGTCCTCAGTTGGCATGTGAAACTCTGTAAGGGTCATAAAAGTGATGGGAGGAGCTCACAGTGACTAGAAAGGTTTTTCCTTTAAAATAAAATCTTCTCTCAAGCAGTAACACATCAGCTCAGTTCATACAATCTATATCACACCAAAGTTTAAAGTCATCAATAAATCTTTTCCCTAATAATTAATGTGCTTGGCAACTCCTGCTTCTCTTTTAAGAAATAACAGCTATAACATAAAGCTCTTATTATTTTACACATAGGTGGTAGATTTTATCACAGGTGGGAAAAGCAGTTTCTAACATTTAATTTTTCTGAGCTTCACTAATGTTCTTGCTGAGCTGTTATTTTGCTTTTAGGCTTGGAAGAATATGTGAAATGAGATTTGAATGTGTTTGCCATATTTTAAAATAGTTTCCTTAGGATATAATCAAATTCCTTTGGTGTCTTGCTCCCTGCCATCTGTTACATCACCACAATACTGTAACATGTTTAGCAACCCTGAGTTTTAGGAGCTTGACTGACAAGGTCTGTGAACTTAGAGGCTGAGACTGAGAAAAGGGTTCCTCATAATTCCTCAACACTGATGTGTTAGGAGAGATAGATAAGACTTATTATGCTTTCATATCTTTCTCTCACTTATTCATCACTCTTTTTCACCAGGACTGTGATGAAGTCGGTGTTGACAGACGCTAAACACACTCAGATTTTTCTGTATAAGATGGGGCACTGTCTGATGAAAGCAGATGAAAGCTGATATTTCCCAAACCTGAGAAGAAACCACACATAAAATCAGTGATATGGATTCTTCTGGAGTTAAAACCATTTGCAGCCAATTTCCAATCACTCAAGAGAAAGCAGGACCCAAACCTCTCCAGGCAGACAAGCTCTTAGCAAAGATGGCATGTGGACCACCTTCTGTTTGTGAGGAATAGTTAAGCCAGTCGTCAAAAACTGCATTCAAATCATACTCTAAGTGGAAGTTTCTCCTTTGGAAACAGAGGAGCTGTGCATAGGATTTGCTTTATATGAGGCAGAGATCTGTGCTGACCATCACAGCCGGAAGTGATGAGGTGATTGTGAGTGCCAAAACCACACCAGGACAGTCATCCAGAGCAGGGCATGTGGGTGCATGTGGGTTTCTACTTTCTTCCATAGCAAACTATGCACACAGAGGAAGAAAGGAAGTAGCAGACTGAAGCTTGGAGACAGGCAAGGAAAGAAGATGGAAGCACATGGGTGGAGACAAGCCATGAGTGTTAGACTGTAAAGGAAAATGACTCAGGGATTTGAGATATGGGTGAGCCATTTCTGAAGTTCTAGAAAGGCTTTTCTGGTGCTGGGAAGGTGAGGAGCAAACGAGGGGTCCAGCTGTGTAATTTAGAGTGATACCATGGCAGCACACAAAGAGCTCTTTGGAGCCTCCAGCACTGCATCAAGGCACCAGGAGGAGAATCCAGAGAATGGGAACTGTGGGTCTGAAGGAGTAAGGCAACATCCTGGAGTGCAGCAATGGAATAAGAGGGAAATTAAAATGTTTCATAGCAACAATGTCCGAGAGATGGGGTATCTCAGAGTATACTAGGAAAAAGCACACATTATGGCTCACATTAACAATGATGTTTTTAATCTATCTCTATCCCACTCAATCTAGGTTTAAAAAAATAAAATAGAAGAAGTGAAGAGTGCTTTTTCCTGGAATCTAAATTATCTGAGATAATCTGTATTAAGGGGGCATGGAATGGCTCATAAAAGGAAAGTATAACAGATATGGCTCACTTAGCGAATTATATAGTGCTCCTTTGCAATACAGAAAATTCGTAAAGAGGGTGATTAGGGGCACTGGACAGAAATCATGGGAGACATTAGCTTTACAGCTCTTATGCTATAGAAACCTGACATACTGCTTCTCACAGATGGAAATGTTGTCCTTTATTTGGATACTCTGGTAAGCTTCAAAATCCATAAGAAAAAGTCAAGCTGGTCCATGTTTTGAAAACTGGATAAGAAATGTGGGTCTGCTCTCATTTATTCTAAAGCTTTTTCCATGATGGCACTAAAGTGGGCTATAAAGAAAACATAAATGCAATTTATGTCCATTACATGTAAAGAGGGATGAGTTCAAATGGTAATCCAGCCATGTATCATCACGTTGCAGAACACTAAATGGCATCCATTATGGGACGGTGACTCTGTCCAAGGCACTGAGACCTTACTGTGCTTGAAAAATCAGTGAGAAAAGGTAATTTTTTTTTTTTTTTTTTATCTCATACCTTACCATTGACTAAGAAATCTTTTTTTTTCCCCCTCTCACGGTTATGTTCTATTATATTCCTGTAGTAGCACTTTAGATTAACAGCCCAGATAATTAATATGGAATCCAAGTGAAAATGCTATAGAAGCACTTGTGACATTCACATTAATAATGGAGGGGTTCATCAAAATTAATGTTATTACAGTAAATACCAAGAAAATTAACTGTGATTGGCTCATTATTTTAAATCGTGCTCCCATCTGCAACTGACTCGTCTAGATGGCTGTGTGGAATAGGTGTGGTGGTGATTCAGGGCTTGGAATCAGAATGCAAACAGAAAGGATGATGAGCTGTGACCAGCATCAGAGAAAGCCTTTAATGAAATCTCTTTTGCACTTTGCTGTAAGGCCTCTTTTCCTTTGGAAGCCTCCCTTTCTCACTTCCCTATCCAGTAAATCCGGGATGTTTTGGAAGTACCATAACAGATATTTTGTTTTATGAGTAAAAAAGAGGAGGTTCCAATATAGGAGAAATCTCTCTTTGTGTGCAGTGCTGTAGCTGAATTAGGAGGAAATTTCTACGTCAACCAACTTCAAGTCTAAATTCACGTGGTGATAGTGTATAAGAAAGAAAACTAAGATAGAGGGTGATTATCACATGGACTGTCTTGACAGAACCACTTGGAAAAACAGACCTTGTATTCAAGTCTTTTGGGTCATTATCCAGCCTTCTGTCAGTCTGAAAATGCAGTCCATCACTATGACAAATTGTGTAGAGAATATCTTTCTGAATAGAAGTACTATTCCATCTTGTTCTTTTTCAATGTCTAATATAAAAAGCTTGTGCCTGCTTGTTTTACAGAAATCTAAGCAAAGCACCTCAGCTTTATTCACTAGTTAAAAAAAAAAAGAAATATTGAGGCAAATAGGCAAAATCAAAGAGTTCTGGTGCCTCAAAAGTGAGACACTTGGTAAAGTGAAAGAAAAAAGGAGTTTCAACTCAGAAAGCATAATAAAATATGAAAGATATCAGAAAGAAATCCATGTTGCAGGAGGAACACAATTGTGCACAATCAGGAATGCCCATATCTGCATTTAGGAAAATTGTGTTTGTTATTTTCCAGTTCTCATTTTCATGTTGAGTGAAAGAACATATTAGATAAACAGTCATCTGAAGTAAATATTTGTAACCCACTTAACTGTGAAACTTATTTTTGGTATGTTACAGAAATTAAAATGGCAGGGGGGTTGGAAGTAGATGACCTTCAAGGTCCCTTCCAACCCTAACCATTCTGTGTTTCTATGTAGGAAATAAAACATTTCTTGTAGATAATAAGCAATGGTAATTAAATTTAAAAATCCATGTGAATAAGGAAGGAAATAATTACGTATGTACTTACTGAAGACATTGCAGAAATGACCACTGCAATGCTGTCTCATCAGGCTGCAGGCTTTGTTGTTACAGGGAAAATGCCAAAGACACAAGTACACCCCAATTTATTGAATCCACCATGAACTTCAGAGGTGCTGTTCTGATTTATGCCATTTTGAGACCTCACTGAGAAGCTGGGGTGTTGAAAACAGAGTTTGCCTGAACTGAAAATCCACACCAGTTTGGTTCAGTGATGTCTGTGTTCTTTCCCAGGAGCGAATTTTTCCCCAATGCCCCTGAGGTGTCATTAGTCCTCTCCCCATTGACACTTGCTGAAAAGTTCCTCTAATCTACATATAAATGATGCAGAAAAAAAATAATAGGAAGAAATCATAGTCACTCCTGAATTAACTTTGGGTTTCATTTTAACATTCAGATTTAACAAAACGCCTCTTTTTTGTAAGGAAGTTTGCTCTTTTTCTTGTTTTAAATTACATTTTTTCAAAGAGAGAAATGAGTTTTCTGCTTCTGTTGAAGTCAAAGCGGAGATGACAAAATGAACTGCCTAGCCTTTTAGCAGGAAACCTTACATTTGAAAATACCACTCTGAATAGAAGCTGGGAATTTGTACACACTCATTTATCACAGAGGCCATGAAAGTAGTACCCTCCACTCCTGTCTGGAGAGAAGGAATGAGCTATCCTAGCAGTGATATTGCTGCAAATTGCAACTAAACGTAGGAGATTTTAGAAGTTTATTACCATGCAAAGACAAACAAATATTTCTGCTCTAAAGCCCACTCTGGAACAGGAGGATCTGTGTCACTCAGGTGGCAGAGGGATCCTTCATTTTTTCTGTTGCCACTAAGCTTGTTTTGCATCTTTAGTGGAAGCAACAAAAACTGACCAAGAAAATAATTCAGGCTAAATATGATCTTCTGCAATCACTCTCCTGCCGGAAAATATTTAGGGGTCTGAAGATGGAAGGCTGAAAGTGTGGTAGATGGGACTAATGAGTGATGCTGTGGGTAACACACAAGAGGGATAAAATAGTGTGTGATGTGGCTTGCAGTTGTCTGGGTGTGACTGACAATTCAGTTTGACAATGCCGTAGTTCACCCTGTGATAATGATTGTGTTTTTGTCAGAGGCTGCTGAAGGCCCCTAGTGCACATGAAGACTCCTCAGCATCTCCTGAAATCATGACTGTCATTTATAAGGGACAAAATTATTGGTGTCAAATTAATCTGCAGCAATTAAAAATGAGTCTGCACACCTCTGACAGAGTGTATCTGTAAACCTAAGTGAGGAGACTGCACATATTTTGTGGAAAGAAACCCCAGACACTCCAAACCTCTTTTAGTCTTCATCTATTGATTAATTTGTATTTTTTAGATGATTCAGAAACCACATAACAGGGAAAACAGGCAACTTTTAGTTCTCTATTCTGATTAAATGCTGCATCTGCCTTTAATTATCCAGGGGGGAAAGGGGGGAGAGTAGTGAGCTGTTGCACTATTTTTTAGCATGTAAAATGGATTTTGAGGGGAAAAATAAAATGTTTTATGAAACAACTCTTAAAGAAACTATGACTATCTTCTACACCTGTGTATGCACATGTGTGCACATGTTTGTAAAATGGAAAAGGTGAAAAGGAATCTGCAAAAGATAGCTCAGGTGGCCAGGAGGATTACTAACATCAGCAGTATCTTTATATGTTGGTATCATGCTAAGGCTTGTAGCTTTGTAAACCATCTTGCTACATCAAGCCAAATAAAAAAATTACAAAGAAACATAGACAGGAGAGATGGGACTTGCTCCTTAAGAAATACTTTCAAAGAAGCATAAGGACAACGTGTTAAACCACTAAGACTATTCTGAATCAGCTGAACTATTCTGATTTCCAGCAGGTGTATTTGGTCCTTAAAGCTAGGAAAGTGGGATTGAGACAGTCTTTTCCTTTTACAAAGCTCACATTGCCAGTGAGCCTAAAGTTGGCTCCTGGGAGTCTGCCCTCAGCATCTTTGGTGGTGGGCTTAGGTTCTTATTGGATGGAGCCCGTAAGCAGTACGTCAGACTTGGCTGAGTTCTCTGCAAAGGCGCAGGGATGATCCAATTGAAAAGATCAACATTTGTTGCTGCTGGGCTTGAAATGAGTCTTTTGGGGAGGGGGTCAAGGCTATCATGTCCTGTCTTGCTGACCCAGTGAACAGCAGGACCTGTGGCCAGGCCTGTGCAGGGCAAATAACCCAGACACAGAGACATAGTACCATGGATAGCTGTGCCTCTGTAGAACTGCCAGAGGAGGTCAGAATGAGAACCTGTGTCCTTTTCCCCCAAATATACCATCATGATTCACTTGAAGGAGAATTCGCACATTCCGAGCTAAAGAGCCTATCACCCTTGTGAGCCCAACCATCAGCAGCACAGCCATTTATGGTTTGCCTTCACAGAATCATACATAGCAGAAGAAAATAATTACATATACTTTCTCATTTTCAAAGCAAAATATTAGGATAAAATCTCGTCTGTATTTCTTCCACACTCTTCAGGTCCAAAGATGATGGGGGTGAAGTATCAATTTATCAAAATCCCTCAACTACAGAGCAATTAACTTGAACTGAACCAGAGAGATTTTTCCTGTGATTTTGTATTACAGGCAACCTAAGTATGAAAGGAAACAGTGTAAGGAGAATACGCCATGTGATGAAAGTTAATATTCTAGAAGATAATGAGATGTAAATTGCTAGTTGGAACAATACCTACAGGCTCAACTCTTCATACCTTTTTTTTTTTAGCCAAAGATAGGGGTATTTTTATGTATTAATAATTTTCAGTTCTTGAGCTCTTTATAAAAGAGATCAGTAACAAAATGCCTTTGCTTTTCAAAGGAAGAAACTGAACCCAAAAGAGATATGATATGCAGAACTCCTTAGCAGACCAGATACTCATCATAATACCACAGATATCCTGAGCTTCCTTTTAAGTTCTGAAGTATGATGGTTTTTACACAATGGGGGTGTTCAGCCTGAAGAACAAAAAGCTCTGGGGAGACCTTGGAACCCTTTTCAGTACCTGAAGGGGATACAGGAAAGCTGGAGAGGGACTTTGGACAAGGGCTTGGAGTTAGAGGGCAAGGAGGAATGGCTTCACATGGATTAGATGGGATATTGGGAAAGAATAGCTCCCTGTGAGGGTGGTGAGGCCCTGGAACAGGTTGCCCAGAGAATCCATTTCAAAAGTCCTTTTGAATCATTTCAAAAAATGGATTCAGAATAACAACAAAAAAAGGTTGTTTTTTTTTTTTTAAAGGGAAGCAGAAAGAAAAAAAAAGCACTAAAGTTAAGCATAATTTTTTACAGGTGCTGGAAGAGGAGATCTGCACATTTATTATCTCTTCAGAATCCATATTTCAGGATGTTTTAGGCAAAGGAAAACACCTTCAGGAAAGCCAGGCAGGAAAACCAAACTAGCTCAGGCAGAGCTAGTGTCAGACCAATGCTCATATGCAAATAAAATGCAAGAAGCAGTCTCTGATGTTTGTAATTTGCGGACTCCAAAGTACAATCCTGAAGGAATTTACTACATCTGTCAGTCATTTGCTCCTGTTTGTGTTTTTCGTATTTATGCTAAAATAACATGTGGTACAAAAAATGAGGCTAGCGTGGTGTAATGTCATCATAAAGCCAGTGAAACCAGAATAATTCTATTTATGACATTCATCTGGATGATTTACCAGGCATTCCATCCCACACACCTGTTACAGAGAAAAAGGCAGCCATCAGCTGAAGTGAGACATTCTGCTAGTAAAAAAGGTTGAACCAAACCCCTCCTCTGATGAGAACATGCCCACACAAGGAGGTGGACCACATATTTTCCAATCAGGCTTCTCAGAATTATCAAAGAAATATCTTTGCTTGCAAAGGCCAGTTTGGTTTACCATAGAAAGCTGTTCCAAGGGTGGCTGATATATTAATTCCCCTTCAAAACTTAAAATTCAAGGCATGATAATGGAAGAGGTAAGTTTTGATTTGAGAACATTATCTGTCCTCTCAGTCTGCACTACTCATCTTTCTTTCACACTTCTGATTTTAGTCTTACATGGTCATCAATACGTTATCCTTGACCATCACATCAAATCTTGCTTAACACTACATCCTACTCTTCAGCGTGACAAATTTCCCTAAATTTAGCAGTGCAGCCATGAACCTCATCAGGATCAGCACAACTCAGTTATCCCAGTGATCCCATTTCAAACCCAAAAGGAGCCAGAAAGCAACCAAACTATCCAAGTGTAAGCGTGCTACACTTCCATGTGCACACTCATCCTGTACAGGTCATTTCCTCCAGTTTAAGCTCCCAAAAAACACAGCTAAAGGATGTTTCCATAGCCTGTTGCTGTTTCCACCTCATCTTTTCTCCGTATTTTTCAGTTCCTTCTCACATTAAATGCACTTGTGTTAGGGCTCAACCTGCTCCTCTCCACCTGGTCTTATTCAGCACTAAAAGCTTGACTCACTTTTCATCAATGATAACAGATTTTTGATATTTCATCTTAAAAATACCACTTTGTACTTTCTCTTCCAATGCCCCTTGTGCTAGGGGACAATCTCCTAACACCTGCAAAGAAGTCACCATGTCTTCTTCCCTCAAATTATTATTTTAAAAACTGCACTTGAATTAAATGATGGAATTATAGCTGGGAGTATAGCAGGGTATCAGAACAGGAATGTGAAAGTCATCTTAAATGAGCTGATTTGGAAAATAAATTGAGGAAGACGTGCACAGGAATAATGAACTGCAAAAGCTGCAAAATGAGGAACACTTGCATGCTTCTGCAGAAAGGAAACTTGATTTATGTAAACTATAAATATCAATATGCATGAAGTGTGCTCAGCTGTGGAGATACAAGCATGTATCATTTCATTGTAGTTAAAAAAACAACTGGAATATATCTAATTTTGCACACCACCCTTTAAAAAATAGGGAAAACTGGAGAAACCCTACAAAAATAAAAAGGGCTCATCAGAGATCTAAAACTTAGGAAAGGTTGGAATAAATGGGATCAGCAGACTGAGGAAAGCTCTTAGGCATATTTCAAATATGCCTAAGAGGCTGCTGCAAAGAGGTAAGTCAGAGTAGTGTTCACTAGGAACAAGGGAAAAACTTCCTGGCAGGAATTTTTGTTAAGCACTGGGAGACACTGAAGCTTTTGGCTGATTGGATTTTACCCAGCGAACACCTGCCAGAATTGGCACTGGTATGTGTAAGGTGATGGGCAAAATGGGATCAGCTCTATTTACTATAACACCATATTTCTGGAGAAACCCCAAGTGGAGGGTGAAGAGTTCCTTCAACCAAGCTGATGAGATGTCTCTTGGTAATAAAAAGAGCATATTTTCCCAGGTGGCTACATAACAGCACTCTGTTTCTGGGCCACGAAAGGAGAACTGCAGTGGGAGATTTCCAGGAACATCAGCACTCACCATACCCTGGAACATGGTACTGCATGTACAGAACTATTTCTGTAATCCGGCAACTAAAATCTCATCTGCCTTTTATGATGGAGTGTTTAAGTTATAACCTGTTAACCCAAACTTTGCAAGAACACCAAGCTCTCACACAACACTCCTGCAGGAATTGGAATCAAACACTCCCTTCTCCCCACTAAAACCGAGGAAATTCTCCTGATATTGAGCATGTGAGGGAACAGAAGGCCAGAATCAGTAATTAAATCCTCACGTCTGAAAATACTACAGAGCTCCACACTGCATGTTTTCTTGTTTTCAGCCCTCTCACATGATTATCTGCTCTGGCATGAATTCTCAGTCCAGCATTTGCATCTCCCTGTAGTACCCATAGTTGAGCACTGACTGCTCTTCCTCCTCCTCGTCCTCCCCCAGCTTTTCTCATTAGTGCTGGGATCAGCTCCACACTAAATACCCACCTCTTCTTCCCCATAGTAGCAGTTCCCTGCCTACTTCATCTGCAGGCAAGCAGGAAACAGCAGTGACTCATTTACTGTCACCTTTTAAATGGTCCTGGGCTAATCCTGGCTCTTTTACCTTATCTTTGAGGCTCAGGGAAGGAAGAACTTGGGCTGACAGATCAAACTGTGCTCTAAAATGTTCATTTTATTTCAGCAGTAGTGCCTTGCTGCCTGGAGAACTTAAAATAGCCAGTTATAGCAGCAGCAGGCCCACTGCAGAGTTGAGGGTGTTTACCCACATAAACCATTTTTTTGTGTCAGACACAGCTTTAGGTAACAGGACACACAAATAATTCTTGTAGCTAAAATGACAAAATTTGGTTATTTCCTTATAATTTTAAAATATGGGGAAAAAAGAGGCAGTGTTTGCTGAAATAAGTAATTTTCTTATGAATTGTTAGCTACATGAAATAATATATATTTATTTTCCTTACTACTCCAGACACTCTGCTGGTAGGAAAACTAACACAGATATGTGGAAATAAAATACCTCAAAGTTTATTATGTCCTGAAGTCTGTTTAAAGGAGAGAAAAACCCCTGCACCCCTGTAGCCATCACCCATTTCAGGTCAAAGTTCTGGTGACTATTATGACCTTTTTTTTTTTTTTCATTACTTTAGGGTGATCCTTACAGGCCCACATAGCTCTCTCTTCTCTAACTCTCTGCTAGCCTGGCTGCGTGGGTCAGTGCTAAGTTTGGACTCAACAAGTAGTGGCTTCTCTTCTCAGCTCTGCTAACACCCTGCATGTAATATCCTTGACTTCTGGCCTGGAACAGGTTATTGGTGATATTTACTCCTGCCTGTTTTGGCACAGAGGGTCAGCAGCAGAGCTGGTACAGGGATTTACAGTGAATTAAAGAGCATGAGGTCAAGCTGAGCTGCAGCCCTGAATGGAGCTGATCTTTTTCTCCTCTCCACTTCCCCTGTCCAGACAGGGTCCAGAGAGCAGGGTAGGTCAGGAGCTGCAGGCCACCTCTAGGCAAGCTCCTTATCCTTCAGCATTTCTTTTTTTTTTTTCCCAGAATGTATCTTTCAGATGTCTTTTGATAATCCTTGTTTTCCCATCCGTGGGAACAGCACTCTGACCTCAGCTGCGGCCTGCTGACACAAATCAGACAGCGAGGCAGGGCCCGGCCCCTCGCTGCACGCAGTGCTCTGCTGCTCCCACAGGGCCTCTGTGCCGGCATCGATTCATCACCTGCTCATCTCCAGCTCAGAACAGCCAGAGCTGCTGATATCCTCTATTTCTGCCTGTGGCTGTGTTTCTGCAGGCTGTGATCATCTCAGATCACACACAGGAGAGGTCAGGAGGCAGAGCAGCAAACCCTCCCAAAGCCCAGGGGTGCTGCAGGTGCCGGCAGTGACAAGCCAGTAGGCTACAGGATGGCCCTTGTGCCAAAGCAGGACACACAGGAGAGCTGTACTGTCAATAGATCTCTGAGGAGAGCAAAAAGCCATCCCTTGCTGCTACTAAATATTGCAAATCCCATATGCTTGCTTGGCAAAGAAGAGCTATAGAGGTAGTGAAGGATCTGGAGCACAAGTCTGCTGAGGAGTGGCTGAGAGAGCTGGGAGTGCTTAGTCTGGAGAAAGAGAGGTTCAGGTGTGACCTTATCACTCTCTACAACCCCCTGAAAGAAGGTTACAGACAGGTGGGGTTCAGCTTCTTCTGCCAGGTAACAAGTGATATGTCAAGGCAAATTTGCTTCAGTTTTCTCAGGGGAGGTTAAGACTGGATATTTGGAAATGCTTTCACAGAAAGGGCTGCCAAAGAAGTGGAACAGGCTGCCCAAATAAGTGGTTAAATCACCATTTAAAAGATGTGTAGGTGTGGCACTTAGGGAGATGGTTTAATGTTTGGACTCAATGATCTTGGAGGTCTGTTCTTACCTAAATGATTCTACAAGTCTATATGTCCCACCCATATGCACCAGCTTGCATTTTCTTAGATGAGTTTATGAAGGAGGAAAGACCTTATATTATGTGACTGCTTCAGAGAGGGATGGTGGAGCCCTCTCTGCCTCCCATCTCAGCTCAGGCAACAAATCACCTTTTCTTGAAGAATTACCACATATAAATCCAGCTTTTTCCTGTTTGGTTCCAAAGTTACAGATCCAAATGTCTGAATCTAAATGTTTAGGCAGCTGATTCAGAGGCTAAAAATGAAGTTGCTGGAAAGTTTTCTTATGATGGAAAAGGAGCAGGGATGATACACCTGCTTACAGCTGGGACAGTAAATAGTCTTTGGAGGGAGCTGTTCCTTGCACTACACCACAGTTCTGCAGAGGCAGCAACTCAACAATACAAAATGTTCAGATGTTCAATCTAGATGGAGATTTTTTATTTAGCAATGGGTAAAGCACTTCCTGAGCAATCCCTGCCACCACAGGAATGGGACAGCTTAGGGGCTACTCTCCATTTCAGGGGGCAGAGTAGAAGCACCAACTTAAAAATGCATTGCCCACAGAAGTATGAAATAAGGTTGCTTCTACTTGCACAGAGTTGGCTTTTGCTCTCTACAGTATTTCAGAACTACAGAAGGCTCAAAAAACAAACAGACACTGCAGCCTGGCTTCCCTACTTTACTGTAGCAGCTAAAAGCTCCCAGGTCTTGTTTTTCATTAACCTGTCATCCTGCCTCAGTATATGTCATCTATCTATTGCACAAGAAGCAGGAGGGGTTTCCTAATAAATTCCCATTTCTTGCCATGGGTGTGTACCTCTGGAGAGAGAAATCCACAGCCTGCATGCCAGCAGCTCCATCCTGCATGCTGTCAGATGCCTTCTGTGCCTCTGTTACCCTGAGGGCTATCACAGGGACAAAGCATCCCCAAAAGGGGAGACTGGATTTACATAACCATAGAGAAACTTAAAATTTTGGCTCATATCCTTCGAAAATGTCACATCATGGATTTTCCTAGACTATTAACGGACAGAAGCACTCAGAGATTAGTCTATGCTGCTCAGCTGAGCCTGCTCTTACCTGAAGTTTGCCAAGGCAGGCAATATACTCAAAGGTGGGTACACTGGGAACAAATACAGCTGAGGAAGTTCTGAATATCTTGGACCAAAGAACATACATTTACCCCAGAACAGTAGCGCTGGAATTCAGCTCTGTCTGCACACATACACAGAGGTGTCTTTTAAAGACTATTATCTCATAATTTTCTAAAATTATTTTCCAAAGGATTCATTTTCCTAGTGATATGCAATATAAGGCAAGGACCCATGAAGTTTCATCATAATTCTTCCTGTCAAATCTGTGAAACTGCCTGAGGAAGAAGGGTGAAGCAGGAGATGAGAAAAGAAACTTGCCAAAATTTGTGACCAGACATGTAAACATCATTCTGTCATTGTATTTTAGTGGTTTAATTCACCACAGAAACAAAATGCTGTGAATTGGGAGATATCAGAAATGTCAGAAACTGAGAGTATCGGAAGTTAATATAGAAGGGAGCAAGGTATATATACATGCAATATATATATGTATGGGTGTTTTTATACATATATATACATGACAAGGTTACTTGGGAAGTTGTCCATCTCTTTCAGTCCCTGCTCTCCCTGTACAGTTGCTTCTTGCATCAATATGAAATGGGGCAGAGCACACAGAGTTGTTCCAGCTTGGGATTCATTTAGGTAGCCTCATTGCTGGGGGAGTAGCAAGCATTGCATTTCAAATTGCCCTCAGTGGCAAACCCCTGCATTAAGGTAATCACACAAGACTTGAGCTAAACAAGGAAAATTAGGAGGAAAAGCAGTAAATCTTCTTTATATGAAGGGTTTACATGATGCTCAAACAATATTGTACACAAGATTTTAATGAGAAAAATCATGTTCCTGTCATAAAGCAGCAACACAAATATTCAAGCAAGTAAGAAAGTGACTTTCCCACCTCTAGGATTAGTTTCTGATAAACAAAGATCCCTCAAAATGTTGAAGTCCCCTTTTCTGCCTGTGGAATTCCAGCAAAGGGTCTCTGGGCCAGGAAACTCACAGATATCAGGACAGTTCTGCTGACTCTGAGTTTGATTTTCACCAACTGAAACAGTTATAGGAAAAAAACCCCTTTGTACAGTGATTGTCGACTGGCAGCAGATAACTGGATGTGCATGTGTGAGAGGGTGGATGACCAGGACAGAATTATTTGGCTGTTCATCTACTGTAGTCCACTGTTCTTTCAGGAGACTCCAAAAAAGGGATTCACAAAAAAAAAGTTGTTTCCAAAGGAGAAAGTGAGGCCAGAAAAAAGAAGGTGAAGAACCTGCTGGGGAAAATTTGTCAGATGTGAGGAACATCATGGAGATCAGGAAGATAAATGCTGAGGCACCTGGGCTGGTGACACAACCTCCCAGTGGGGAGGGAAGTTGGGACCTGGTGAATGCAGAACTAGGGGACAGTGAGAGTATGTGTGAGATAATCAAGTGAGCTCTAATTAAAAAAGCTCTGATATGACTTGTTCTGAAATAAATGCCAGTATCTAGATTTACTGTGGTTGGTGGTTGACTCTGTCTCATCCAGGTCAAAGACCCCATTCCAGCCAGTCTTCACAATTTTATTGTCCCTTATGCAGCTTAAATAACCTGCTTTCCCTCCAGAGCATTCCACTCCCTGTGAAAAGGATGAGCTTAACTGATAATGCAGCTCACAACACAATATTGAACTACACAGTCAATCAGAAACACACCAGTTAAGTCTTTTTCTTTCCTTGTGTGTCCTCTTTGGGTGGTTTCACACTGATGCAACTCATTGAAAATCAAAATAAGTACAACCCTACACAGGGAAAATTGCATTTGAAGGTTTCCCAGAGACTCAGTGGTGACCAGCACTGATAGATTACTTTATCAGCCTTGAAAGAAATATTCAGCACTGTTTTGGCAGCTTTGTCATTCAAGTGCCAGGAAGAATTCCATTTTCCATTCAGCAGGTGCTAACGCAGTTATATCAAATCCTAAGCATGCAAGAAAATGATCCACACACACAGATACATGCACGTTGCTCCCAACCTTCCCCCCATCCTTCAAAGCTCAGCAGCAGAAGGGATCTGACCTGAAATGTCAAAGCCAAGTTGTTATTTCATGTCCTCTAAACATGTGCCAGATGATTGCATCTTTCCCTCAGGCAGAATGAGGGATGGAAAATATTGGGTCCTTGCTTACTAACAAACCTTGGGACTTAGTGAGTTTCTCTCTTCAGTCACCAAATCTGCTCCTTTGTAGCTTTTGTGAGGCTTTTGACAGATTTCCTTCAGTCCTACTGAAGGGGTGTCTTTAGGGTCAGAATTTTGACATTACTGGGAAGAGCTCAAATTTCTTTGGAAGGGACAAGAACCAAACAGAGCAGGGCTTACCAGAGAAAATGTCACTTAAATGAGGAACATCTGTTCTGTTCAGGCCTAGCACTTTATTTAAGAAAATGGAACTTGTTGGAGAAATGTTTTCTTGCAGACAAAGGGATGTCTTTTTGAATGAGACACCCTTATTATATGAGCCCCAACCATTTCAGAGTTTGGGTCATGAGTGGTGAATTGTAAAAACATTTTTGAACACCCCTTTGAAATTCCTTTACCTTGGCTCCAGAGCTGAGGGTACATTGCTGTTTATGCATGATAATTTTAAAGTGAACTAAGAGAGGTTTTAGCTTTCTTCAGTCTGTAGGGTTGCAGCTGCACCACTCAAGCAGTGAGAAGCAGAAGCTCCCATCAGAGTGGATGGGATGGCCACATGGGAACAGGAGAAATTAGGCCCTTCCCAAGAGAAGCCATTCCTTGCTGCGAGCCAGGGAAAAAGTCTTTTAGCTGCAGAGGAGGAAAAAAAGACATTTATAAAAAAATGAAAGAAATAACTTGAAAAAGCCTGATTTCTTACAGCAAACTGAAGTAATCTCTGTTTAACTATAGCAGCTGTGGGGCTGGGTCCTGGAATCAGGGTTATCTGACAGCCTCAAAGTTTCTGATAGCAATTCAGTATTGATCACACAAATAACAGAGGACAAAGGAACCCTCCAGCTGAGAGACATGAAGCAATGTTCAAGTTTAAGTGTAGCTATTGCTCATGGAGTTTTGATAGTCTGTACAAAACTCCCTCATTATCTGCTGTTGTTGGTGACTTTTTCTGAAGGCCCCACTCAACACTTTGTGTATTCGTGCTGCTTCTCCTGTTGAAGATACCGACCTGTAAAATTGAGTCCATGAAACTCTGAAAGACCCTTCTCTCTTGGGTGAGAGAGACTCAAGCAAGGCCAGAAGTTGATCTAATAGAGCTGAAGAACTGAAAGCTGGAAATTCATATACCTGATATTTTGATTTTTCTGCTCAAGTGTATGTCTTCTACAGATGACCCCAATCCATCATAGCCTCTTGAAAACACTACCCAAATGCAGGACAAGCAGGAGGTCAGTTTTCCTACTCTCTTTATCTTGTACATATAATTGATATTGTTGTCATTTGTGTCTGCTTCTAAAATTGTCCATGAAAGTATTTTGAAATGCTTCACTTTATTTCATCTAGAATTGAACTGTAAATCTCTTTAATCAAAAAATACCTATACTAGAACAGACTGCTTGTGCATATGACTAAAAAATTCAAAATTTTCATTGAGTTGGTCAGCTGTGACAATCAATTATTATCATTATTATTATTGTTGTACATACTCAAAACATAGAAATCTAAGCTTTAGGTTAAAGTATAAATCTGAAAATACCCACACTTCCTATATTAGTGAAATTTTACTCTTATTTAGTAAGAGTTCTTAAGAATTTTTTTAAAATAATTTTTCCATTAATATGTTGAGAGAAAAGGAAATAATTCAAGAAAATATAATTTATATCTGAAATATACAAAGGTGTATCCCTCATTTAAAAAATCCATTTTGGGAAAGATGACATCTTCTAGATGTAGGAGTATGTCTCTGATTTTCTGTATTGCTCTTTCACCTTTCTGAAAGAGAGATGTTTTCTGCATTTCTGATTGCATTTTACCACAACAGTTGGGAATAATACAACCTAGAAAGTTGTTCCTGAGCTGACTTCCCTACAGGGTAAGTGATCTTTGCAGCAGAGGATATTCAAGAACATAGAAAATCTTAGCACAATGAGGAGATATGGCCAGATTCTCCAAAAACAGAAATTAGTATACCTCCACAGAATAAAAAAGTGCTATGTCATTTTGTATCAGCAAAGAAGGTGTGTGATACAGAGTCAAGTTGGTTAAATAACTATTTTCTTGAATTATTTGCTCTAGCTTAAGAAAATGAATAAATTAATTCCTTACGAATACCTTTTCAGTATGACTCTGTGCTTTAAATAAAATATTTATGAAAGGTCTGGGAGACTCTTGTCATATTCTGATGGGATAGAGCAGAGAGTGATCTGACAGTGTGAGCCAGGCAGTAACACTCCCAACACAATCCATGTTTGCCTCCCGAGGTGACAAACATCACTAGCAGAGCTTAAGTGTAGTAATGAGAAGCTTTTGTTTTAGCAGCCAAACTGTGGCAGAGGGCAGCAGGCACAAACTTAATTCTGTCACAACTTCTATTTTCTGTTTAGAAGGGCTTAGCAGAGTACACAGGGTGTGATGTGCTAAAGCATTTCACTAAAATTCAAAGATGACTTAGCCATGTTTCTTTTCTAGAGTTTTACCCTCTGAAGCATAAACGATACAGCAGAAAAGAAATGTTTGTTTCATATGCAGGTGATAAATTGTGGGTAGCAAGGATCAGCTCACAGTGAGTGTCATTAACACCCAGAGATTTAAATGTCAGGGACTGTGGCTAGCAAAATACTCCTACGGACCAACAAGGTGCAGCCCACTTGATTCATTTCTAGGGGGTTAAACTGCATTAATCACAGTCTGTGAAGGTCTGGAGAGTCCTGCCACAGGCTTGCTTAGACATATGGTCTCATTATATGTTATTGGCTACCAAAAGGTTAAAAAAGACAAGACAGAAAAATGTTCAACCCCTCTGATCATCAAGTAGATTCTTTCATCTTCATTACATACAGATCCAAAAAGGATCCATCCAGAGCTGAACAATCTCACAGGATGTGTAAGTTACTATGTTATCTATGTCCAAAATCACATAAGAAAATGCTCTAAACACCATCATGTTACTGATGTCCTTAATGCAAAAAGGGCAAACTCTGAAAAAAATCTGGGGTGCAACTTGGCATTAAATCCATTATGAAGAAACTCAGCTGCTATACTTCTGTCTTGGAGTTCTTTCCTTCTTTTATCACTTTTAATTTCAGCCATTAATCCCAGGCTAACTCTGCAGCTAACATAGGACTCTGCAATATGAAGTTTACATTAAAATCTGTCTTTTTTTAGCAAAAAAAAAAAAAATTCAAACCCCCTTCCATCTGATAAAAGTAAGTGCTATACATGAAAATCAGTCTTCTTTAACAGAGAAAAGGAAGAATATTAAAAAAAAATCTCTATCTGATAAAAATAAATGTTATAAAAATTTAAGGCAGGATCTAAGCTCTGGGCAGATGAATGTTCAGACAGATAAGAAGCCTTTGAAAAAACAAGTTCGACCAGGGAATTCCCTTTAACTTGGTATTGATAGTATTATTGTCAAGAAAACAAGAAATAATGAAAAGTCAAAAGCATAGAGTTAAGAAGAACATTCCCCTAAGCTAGAAGACTGCTTCCTTTTAAACTTCTCTAAATAGTCTCTGAGATCCAAATATGATTTGAATTCTAAAGAAACTACTATCTAGATAGAGAAACTCAAACCACCTCTTGCAGCAAATGAACAGGATGCAGTCAGACACAGAATCTTGGCCAGGGTCAGAAGGGACTTAGAAAAAAATGCTGGGTTTAACCCACAGAAGTCAAATCTTGTGGTCAATTGAGTCCCCTGGCTGTGCCTCCACAAAGCATTTCCAGCAGGTGAGATCAGGCCAAGAAATGCCTTTCAGTATTATCTTTGTCTTCAAGTTACAGAAACACTGAAAGTAAAGGGATGAAATTTTAACTGTGCTTACTGACATGGGAAATGTGAAGAAAGGGAAATAATATTATCAAGAGTAAAGAGTTTGAAAACCAGAGGGTTCTATAAGAGAGAAATGTCTAGATAAAAAGCCCTGCTGTTGTCACAGGAGCTGCACAGAGGTTGGGTTTGTGCCAGGTGAGAAAAGCCTCTGAAAATGTGGAAATTTTCCATGGAGAGCTCTACCCAGTAGTCAAGAACAACACAAGTGGATTATGTAGGGTCTTCAGAAACATTTAATTATGTAGGGTCTTCAGAAACATTTAAATCCAACAAAACAAAAATCCTTTATGTCTTCATTGCTATTTGAGATATTACATGTTTATCTATAGGAAAAAACCCAGCAAAGTTGGCCATGGTGACTTCCAAATGAATAAGTACAGCTTCAGAAATTTTAAGAGACAATGTCACTCTCTTAGAATCACACTCTTTCCTCTTTAGAACAGAAATTAAAATGGGTTCAAGTACCTCAATTTTAATGGTATGAAAAATATTCCCGTGGACTCGCTGTGGTCCCATCACATTTCCTATGAGTAGCTTTATGAGTAATGCACATTAGATCTAGAAGTTGTCACATCTATTGACAGCTTCCAGAAATGCTAGCTATGAAGAAGATAAAGACTCTATTTATTTTTAGAAGGCACTGGATGCAGGTCTATTTCTGTAACTAAGTTTATATCCTTTACATCACGTGTCACTGGTACACATGCTAAAGAGTCTAGCTATATGCATAATGAGACATATGCAAGAATACTGCAAAATATTAATGAAGCCTTTGAATTTTGCATTGTGAGTGGAGAATTACAGAATTCTTGATATAAGCCCAGCATATTGCAGTGACTGATTCCCAGGAAGAACTTTGAGTCAGAAGTTAAAATATAGCCAACACAGAATGAGAATGTAGTATGCAATCCCAGTGAAAGAGGAGACATTAAGGGTAAGACTGCCTAATCATCCCAAAGAGTTTTTAATTCAGTGGCATGGTCTAATTTTGTCAGTGGCACATGTATCTGAGTGGAAGACTCATTAATTGAAAGAGTCACTAGTTCATAGTGAAAGGATTTTAGACTTTTTAACATGTTCTTTCCTATCCTTCAGGCCCAGCTCAAGTCTATAACTAGCTCTTTACAAGGAGCTGGAGACAGGTTTATAAGCCAAATTGTTTCTCTCTCCTTTCAGTGAGACTCAGAGAAAACAAGCATTTCATTCCAAGAGAATTTAGGAGTCCTTTTTTCTTCTGGAAAACTATTTACTTCTACATAGGCGTTAGGAGGCCAAAGGAGTTTCATTGCATCCTCACACGCTGCACAGTAGGAGTCAACTATAGACCATGAAACAAAGCAATAATAAAAAACGTATTCTGAGGAGATCAGAAAGAAATTCATAGGAAAATACAGAGTGTAACATGCTACATTCTGGGAGAACAGACTAAAGTGAGGGCAAAAATAAGATGAATTTACATTCCCTTTAGGCCCACTCCATTTCAACAGACATTGAGCAGCAAAAAGGCTCTGAGGTATAAATTAGAGCAACAGCTGTTCTTAGCCAGCAACACCTCATGTTCAGCTGCCTGCAGACTCTGTGAAACTCAAGACACCTGAATCACTGTTTCAGAAGTGTTCGAATTAATTTTTTTCTGGGGAACATGCATCACAAATCCCAATCAATCTCTTCCAGGTGCAAACACTGTGCCACCGAGCATCACTAGTTAGACACTTCATCCCCTCCTCCTCTGTCAAAGCCACCTTGCACTGCTCAGCGGGGAAAGGGATTGCGTCTGTTAATTGCTCTCCTAATGGCTGTATCCCCAAGACAGAGGTAAATGTCTCTCTCTTAACAATAACATCCAAAGGGAGATTTGGACAGAGTGCAAGCCTGCTTTAACTTCCTTGACAGGGAAGAATCGACTGGTTTTGTATCAATAACCTGCATTATAGAAGACCAGGATCACAAACATCAGATAACACTGAAATTAAGTAGCACAATTGTCACTCTTTATCTCTGCTTGGTTTGCTTCTGATCAGTCAAAGAAAGATTACTAGGGAAAGTCACAGGCTTGCTTAAGCAAAAATCAGGAAACAGAGTTAAAATTGCAGCATATTTCCAACATCAAAGCAGTTCTGTGCCTTGTTTACTTGAACACAACCTGCCAGATGTGGGGTGCTCTGACACCTAGAAATATTGTCCTGTGGAAAACAGCCACCCCCTCAGGCTTGCCTTTCCTACTTTATTGCAGCTCCTTTGCATATTCACTTCCTAAGCATCTCTTACCCACATCAGGATATAACTCTTGCTGGTTACTCAGAAGACTTCTGCTATGCTTAGCTCAGCACTTATCCTGCTTGGTCTTGTGGTTACTACAGCCTGACTTCACAATTCTATGTACTTCATGATAAAACAACCCAAACTTTCTAACAGAGAAAAAATACTGTGTCTTTGTTTTCCTTTTCAAAACCGACAGATCCTCACTATAGGCTGTCAGGCTAATAGGACAGCTTCTGTACATCATCTGACCCACGATGTAATTCTTTTATATCAAGCTAACAATACAGATATAAATTTTATCTGCTTGTGTTTTTTGCTAAGCAAAAACATCTTGGGGACATCACCAAGCCCTCAGCTCTTGCCCCACGGTGTAATCTACACTTTGATGAGTGATTTGAAAGATGTGTATGAGGAAATGTCCGTGCATCTTCCCTGGGATGTTACGGATGGCTTGGAGCAATCCATCATGTTGCCAAGGTCAGCTACAGGCCTGTCAACAGCAGCCCCTTCCAGAATTGTTTCATGTCAAGGTGGGCTGTGTTTTACCTTTTTTCCCTGCTGCAATATCTCAGGAAAGCTCAGTCCAGGTCTTAAAACAGAGGAGAGAAGAGAAAGGGGAAAATCTCCCCCTTTGAAACCTCAGAAAGGCTCAGACTGTGGCTGGTTTGAGACCATGTGGCCTGGTCAGGCTGAGAACATGTGACTGAACATGTGACTGAACATTTACCTTGGCAAGAACATTTCCTTTCCGGCTTCTAGTGGTTTATTTAGGACAGGAGATTGTTGGGACAGCAGGTCCTGAGGTGCTGCAGCAAAACTACAAGCAGAGGGAAGAGAAGGAGCAGACCTGGCATAAGAGCGGAATAAGAGCAGGATAAGAATCAGCAATTCTTATCAGTGGGAGCCACATATATATCATCCCAGAAGGGAGAGTACAGCACCAAGCTCCCCTGAAGTTCAAAACTGGAGCAGAAAGGATGCATTGCAGCTTTAATTATGCTATTAAGGTTTCTTTTCAGGGGAATTACCTTCCATTCTCAGGTACTCACAGAAATGGTAATATCGAGGAATATTTAGGGAGTGGAAGAGTTTTAATACTGGTGGCAGAGCTCTTACAGGCTCTAATTTTATTCTGAATAATAGAAATTGTTCCCAAGAGACACTTTCTCAACATCTGAGAAGTGTAATATTAATTGCTTCTCCCAAATTCTAACTTACAGGATACTCTTGAGTAAAGCAAGTGACCAGGATCACTATTTTATATTGGCAAAAAGTTAAACATACCTGATTATTTTCTGGTTGCTCTCTAAATTACTACCATTAGCAGAAGCTATTATTATCTGTGCTGATTATCCCAGCTTTTTTCTTCCTAAAGCCTGAGGCTTTATCAATAAATTGTGTAAAACAACATGTACCGAATCCAGACACCTGAATCTCATGCTCGTGCCCATTCATGCACGTGCACAAAGTGCACCTGAGCAGACACAAAAGTCACTGATAAAAGACTAGCAAAGATTATGTGATCAGTCTGCGACATCTTGAAGTAAATGACAAAATCAAGGGGAAAAGCAAGCATGCCACTTGAGTGGCACACATGAGTAGGCTCCGCCATGTCTTGTGGCCTTTAAAACCTTGGAGTGTTCTTAGACACAAAATTAATGGCTACTGTAGTCCTTCCTTTCTCCATCCATCTTGGCAGCTCTGTGTGGATGAAAATCTCAAAACTTTAAGAGGAGAGAACAGGGCAGCGAGGGCTTCCAGCTGCTTTATTGGACTCTGACCTTTGAAAGCCCCTCCCCACCAAATTTTGTACCCTCTGTAAGTAGAACAGAGATTAAGAAGATCCTTTTCTGCTTCCTCTGTCCATGCTCTTCTGAGGCCCTTCAGCTGAGTGCTTGACCCTGGCTGGCTTCTAGGGGATTCCCTCCAATGTCACTCAGGACATGCCTTCAGTTCTTTTCTGCAGAGCTCTGGGGTATTGTCCCTCCTGCACCATTAAATCTGTGCTAACCCATGAACAAAAAAACCAAGGAGCAGTGGGAATAACTGGGCTAAAGCTGGTGATTTAAACTACTTGTCTTGCAGCCATTTTCCTTCTTCTCAGCTATTTCCAGTCCTGACATTGTCCTTCTCTAGCTGGTTAACTCTGCCTTCTCCCTGTTGCTCCTGGGGATGCAGGGAAGCTGCCAGGGAGCTGAGTGCACCAAGGTTTTAACACATTATCTTCCCCTGGCAGAGCAGCAGACCTTGGCCTCCTCTCTATTTGCAGCTTCTCTGAGATAGCACTTGTTCCCAAGTCCCTAGAAACAAAAAAATGGGTCTCAGATGAGGTGCTCTGGCTCAGATTGTTAAGGAGGTGGATGTAATAGATTTTTGATTGTAAGTGGGTGCCTCTGCACCTGTAAGGATTTGAGTTTCCACAGTATAATGAATCCTCACAGAGAACAAACCTTTCTTCACCACAAATAAGTCAGCACTAATCTTTCCATCAACTGTTTGTATCAAAACACAGAGTCAGAAATTAGATATTCTGGGCAATTTTTTTGTCTAAAAAGAGAGAGTTTTCAGCCATCTATTTTTCTTTTTTCTATAGGAATTGTTTAGTATGCAAATGAATACATATGCATGTATAAACACGTGTGCACATCTACATGCATATGCAAATACCCAAGCCCTTAGTATTGATGCAGACATCTTTTTCTGAATTGCAGTAATGTTAAACAGAATCCCTCCAGGGCTTTTCTCACCACTCCTTTTTACACATTTGACATTTTTCCAGGGAATAAGTCTTAGTCCTTTATTAGGTATATGTTTAAATAATTAAATTCGACAATTATGTGGGAGAAATCTCAGGCAAAAAGAATTGAAATCTCTGAATGCAAAAAGAAAAATAGTGGGAAGGCTCTTATTCTTTCTTTCTAAGGTATTCTATCACTCCCTTTGACTGTATCTCCTTTCCTATTAAATGCCATTGCTCATCACGTTGATATGCAAAATCAAACTCAGCAGGTACATTTCATTTATTGAAACATTATTTGAGAACAACTTTATTAAAGATTCAAGATGCCGATACAAGATGAGACAGTGCATAGCAGCTTGTAATTTGGAAAGCTTTACAGAATTAAACAACACTCAGCAGCAGGCAGAATGCAGTATGAATTACAGACTGAGCAGTGCTGAGATGGTTCATGGAGAATAAATTAAATATGTTCAGTTACATGGTCAGTAATGAAGATAGGCAGGAGCAGGGATACACAGATAAAAGACAAGAAACTGTGTTTGGCAATAAGTGGGGAGGGACAGAGAGAGGGGCAAGAAAACTTCTTTTAGGTTACAGAATGTGCAGAGAAGGCTGTGGGATTCATGGGAAAGTGATACCTGGAAAGGCAAGGCAGTCCTGCTGCCTTTTTGTCTGACTGAAAGTTTCTGTGAAAAATAAAACATACTCTGTTTAGATTTGGATGGGGGCAAGTATTGCAGCGACTGCCAGCTCTGCCTTTGGAGGCCAGAGTTCAGAGCCCTCTGACAGTGACATGTCCTGGGAAGGACCTGGCCCCCACAGATCACAAGACCTTTGCTCAGCTGAAGCTCTTGAGAAAGATCATTGCATAATGCAACAAAATGTGTACACCAACAACTGAGCAAGGAAAACGTGAACAGTAGCTGGGGAGAAACATAATGAATAACATTAATTGTAAAGAAATTTTAGCTGGAGCCGGAACTGAGTACTGGGCAAACATTTGCAAATAACACATTGAAATGTGTTATTTCACATTTCGCAAATTACACATTGAGAACAAATTTGTACAAAGCATTAGTAAGCCAAGCTGCAACTTTATGCCCATATCACTTTGAGGTTTTTTTAAATGCCCTTTTTAAAAAATAGGGATCTCCACGTTTAATTGCCAATTAAGGATTTCTCAAGTTTTTGTTTACTGTAGAAAAACATCCTTCAAAGGATGCTCAGCAAAACAAACTTGACTAATACCACTTTCTGACCTTTTGAAAATAATCCTTGTGAAGTATTTTTAAAGTCTGTTAACAGAAAATACAAAACTTTGAAAAATACCGAATAAAAATATTTCTGCTTTCTTCCAGGAACAGGGAATAATCCACAGTTGGCTCATGCTGTCAGCATTTGTCCTTCTCTTTTCTACCAGTGAAGATCCCTCTATGTCCCTTGATGCTTCTGGGAGAAATGTTGGCACTTGTCTAGAATCAAAAAAAGTATCAGCATATTTTCTATGGTAAATAAGCTTCTGGCATGTTCAAATGTCACCTCCCTCTGCCCCAGTAAGCCATCCCATAAATCCAAAGATTCCCAATGCCATTTGATCTTCCAGTGTATGCCCTTCTAGTGTTTCTATCAAACACTCCATCATAAATTACAGCTTGTACTTTATGATTCTGTTTCTTGTCCAGCCATTTCTCTTACAGAGCCACCATCTTTTGCAGGCAGGGAAAGAAGACCCAACAGGGCAAAAAAAGCTTAGGCTAAAGGAAAGGGAAGGAAGTGTGGCCCAATGGAGGAAACATGACTCCGTAAGCTTAAACATATGGATCCTTTGCCCAGTTCTGTTTGTGAACTTCATCTTGTATTCATTTGTTCTTGTGATCAGCCTGAAGATCCTTAGGCACTTTCCCTCAAGTCCTACTTGTGGCACACATAGTGTAGCAGAGTCTGACAACAACTGGATGCTTCCAGTAGGAGAAACTGTTAATAAAAAAGGCTGATTCGTGTAGGATGTGATGGCCGTTGCATTCACCACAAAATATTTATTCAGAAAGAAGATTATTTTCTTAGGAATGGATGTCCTAATGTAGGAGCACTTTTTCCATGGCAGGTCCATATCCCATTTGCTAGTTTTCTAACAGGTTGCCATTGAAATTCATGCTGCAAATGCCCATCCTTGAGGAAGTGGACTGAGAATGTGAAGAAGCCACATGGCAAAGGCTGCTAACAAATGACCTGTGGCAATGTTCATTCCGAGCATGGGTCTCTGTGGGAGGTGAAGGGTTCTGTTCAGCTCTTTACTGCTTACTCACTCACAGGAAAGCAGAAATGAGCCACCACAGACTCAAAAGTGAGCTGGAAATATAAACAAACAAAATGGTTCATCAATATGGTTTCTAGAAAGTTCTTCATAAGGATACCTGCATGAACTCAGGTAGTCTACAGATTTTGGATTAAGTTCATAATGGAACATCTGAGTTTAAAAAAGTTTCTAATAAACTTATGAGTATGCAAAACCATTTTCTGTACTCATTTTACTTCATTGTTAGATGCAAAGGTAATGAAATGACATGAGAGAACACCTTTTCCCTGTATAAATGCTCATTAACAGAGATGAGAAAGCAATGGAAGGCTCAGGAGAGAACTTTGTAATGATTTCCAAACTCTTTTGGAGACCTAAGGCAGACTCTTACAAAGGTAAGTTGTACTCAGAGAAATCCATCTTTATGTCAGGAAACTCCCCAGTCATGAAACTTCAGAATTTTATCATACTTAGGAAAGTTAGGAGAAAATTCAGCTCCTGTTGGAATCAGTGCAGTCAGTGCAATGTGCCAAAATTTCTTAAAGTTCTAGATCATTTTTAGAAAAAAAGATGAATGCATCTCTGATCTCTTTCACGCATGGATATGACTGAGACATTCAGAGCTGCAAGTTATTTGCTCCTGTCTTCCTCAACATGCAGCAGATTGTCTGGGGCATATTCACAGAAGGAAATCCTAGGAGAGGTGGCCAGGACACAAATTGAAGAGACTTCTACTCTGCACTCCTGCAGCTCTGGGACCATGAAAATCTCGAAACAGCAGTTCCTGGCCACTGACTGATAGTTTGCTGTCTGCCTGCAGCTAGCTGAGTGGGGTGACTGTCCTGGGATATGAAATTGCCTGTAGAAATGTCTACTTTGATAGCAGGATGTGGTGCAAGGGAGAGCTGGAGAAATTATCTTTAAGAAGAGAGCAGCCAGCAGTCAGCATGTAGCTGTATTCCTGCCCCCAACAACAGAAAACACCCAAATTGAACCAAAAAACACAAAGCTCAGCCTCTCTTCAATTCCTTTCTAGACTCAGACCCATCCCTGCCTGCCCAGCACAAAGGGGTTATTTTGGGGAAAAAAAGGGGGAAATTAATTACACTATTCTTCCTGTTCTCTTCTGTATTACACTAGTGCAGTCTGGACTTGCAATTTAGAAAGCTGTTTATAGGCAGCTGCTGGGCAAAGAACAGACATCTTTCCTGTAGTCCAGTACATTGAAAGGCCAGCTGCACAGAGCAATGTGCCACAACATTGTCACTGGGACACGGTGACTCATCCACAGCCGGAGGAACAGGAATTGGATTTTCTGCCACAAGATGGGGCTCTGCCTGCCCTCTTTCCCCATATACCATATTTTAAGCTTTGCTTTCTGTCCTGCAGGAAAAAATCACTGTTTCCTTGGTTATAATGTGTCTCCTTTTCCCCCTCCTTCTTTCTCTGTGTTGAAGAATATTAATTTTTCATGGCAAGCAACTTTTCTGTCTTGCCCCCAAACAGACATACTAAACTGACAAAGCCTCTAGGATCCCCTTGGCTGAGACAGATGAGTTGTACTTACAGAATTAAAGCAAAACCTTTATTGCAGAGGGAAACGGTGCTGTAACCAGGCCATCTGTTTCATAGCCTTCTGAAATGGAGAGCATTCCTACAGGTTTCCTGCTTATTATTATTTGTGCCTTTTGCTCCTAACAAGCAGAGGATCAGTGACAAGATTCTGATATTTGGCGCTCACTGGAGAAACAGGAACAGGCTGAAGTTCACAAAACTGTGCTGAATTTTTATGCAGGAACGCATAGCAACCTCTTTTTATAGCAAAAAAAAATTATTATTACTGTGGTTGTGCCCGAGGGCTTTCATCAGCTCTTCTCAACGGCTGGCAGTAAACACACAAACACACATACAAAGGGAATTGGCTTGTGCAGGGTCACGCTGCTCCTTTTCCCCAGGGGAAGGGATGGCTTTGAATAGGACTGCTGGTTTCTATCCCTCGGGTGCCAAATGGGTTAACTGAATTCCATCCCGGACCAGTGTGTGCAGATGGCCATACCAGAGCTGCCCACCAGCCCCTGTCTGTACAACATTGCAAAGCGAGGCACCACAGTCACTACAGGAGGGGATCACACAGACTCAGCACACAGGGAGGGACTTTCACCCTCCTTTTCAGGTAAGGGGATCTCTGGATTGCACTTGTGAGGATGAGCACACCTAGCTGTGGCACTGCAGGGTGAGCATCTCTCGGTGTGGGCAACAACCTGCAGGGACCTTCCTGTCCAAGTGTCCAGACATGTATGCTGAAAACTGAGCTTCTCCAGTGAAGCAGGCGTGGTTCCTGCTAAGACAGTAACTTTCCTTCTTGACTTAGCTACAGGAAAGTGACATTGCTTCTTAGAGCAGTTGTGAGCCTTTTAGAATGGGTTTGCAGACCACCAGCATCCTCTGAATCGTTAGTCAATGCATGTTACCCTTACTATAAAAAGTAGAGGCTCTGAATAAGCCCAAATCTAATTTCTTTGCTTCCTTATCATTTTTAGTTCTGCTTCTTCTGCTGTTACATACTTGTACTTTTTCTCAGTAAGTACAGAACTCTACTTGTGTTTTAAAACCACCGAAACACCAGAAGAAAAAATATTCGCACATTACTAAATTTCATTAAAATATAAAACAGCCTTCAGCACATTTTAAACTTGGAACCAAAACATATTTATTGGATCAAGTCCAGTCCTTTGTGACCTGAGGTTGCTTCCTCATACAAGCTCATTATAAACTTGTCAGGGCTACTTTAAATGAATTAGAACTTTCTCCCCCACTAGTCCAACTGGAACATTGCTGGGATTTGCTGATAAAGGAATATTCTTATTTTAAAGTTAAAATTTCTTCATAGCCCTGAGAAGTGGGATTTCATGTGCCATGCTTTGCAGAACAAGCCAAAGAAGAATATCAGAGGATTTCCTCCATTTTTTTTACAAAAGGTCTAGAAAGTAATGAAAAGTGATTAGTCAAGCAGCGGGCTCAGAGGGCAAAAGTGCATTTTTAGTGCTGGGACTGAATGCTGATTAGAAATTATAAAAATCCTCTCTGTAGAAACTGGACAAAACCCATCAGCAATTCCCATTAATATTTTTTAAAATTCAATTCTCAAGTATTTATGTGAATCAACATGATACAAGAGTAAACAGAAAACACTTTTCCCTCTTACCTTAAACCACAGCTTTTAGAAATCACCTTTGTTTCTATGGTCACTGTGAGTTTTAGGGGAAATTATAATAAAGGCCCATGATTCTGGGGAGAATCTCATACTAGGCTTCCTTCTGCTGTGCTCCTTGAGTGCACTGGATTCTTAAAGTGTATTTTTAAGTCTGCTGTCACTGTTTTGTCCTTCTTAAATAGAAGCTGTCAACTTTTTCTCACCAAATATTTATTTCTGGGAAACTCGTGGCAACCATCTCATGGCTGTGCCTTGTTTGCCTTATTCAGAAAGACTGAATACCAAGGTACACAGGAAGTGGTACCCCACTTCCAGAAATAGGGAAAATTTAATTCAGATAGCTCAGAAAAGTGGGCAGCTAGCATGGGCTGCTGAAATAGCTGAAATTTGGGGCTGGATGCACAGAAAACTCAGAAGAAAAAACATAGGCCCTGTCTACACTTCATATCAAGAGCTACCTGCTATTCCCCTCGTAGATATGAATCCCAGCTGTGGCTCTGCCATTTTCTGGCAATAACAGAGGACAGGCAGCAAAAGGCAGTGCAGCCCATGCCTGGGATGCCAGGAAAGCTGCTAGGCTTGCCCTCTGCCAGCTGTGTCATTTGCACACATTCAGACAGCTTTACACAGCCACTGGTCTTATCACTTTGGTCAAGAAATACCAGTGGTTCATTCCACACTAAAATGTCCTCTCAGGATCCCAAAAGCTTTCAGTAAGGAAAACATTTTCATGTTTCTTTAATCTTCCAGCCTGCACGTTTTCCTCACACTAGAACTTGTTTATTCCCTTAGTACTCACATTTCCGCACAGCCATTCCCAGACCAGTTATCATTAATTTCTGGGTTTGGGGACTGTCTCTTAATGAAGATAAATGACCCAGCAGTCTGTAATACAAAGCCATTTGCACAGTAGCAAATGGTGGGTCAGGCTGGTGGGTCTGCATCCAGTTCAGAGCATCCAGCCAGATGTTCCCACCATACGTACTGTCATCAGAATTGTCACTAATCACCAGCCTCGTTAGCAGCTTCTCTAAACCCAAGCCAAGAACCAATGGGCCACAGAAGGCAAATTTCCCCTAGAGATTATTTTTGCCAACATGGTTTAAAAATGCATTTAGCCAGGGGAATGCAGGAAACAGCTGCTTGCACTGTTCAGTGTGTGAAAAGATGGCATTTCTTCAGAGCAGTATGGCACTGCTCATAGCAGCAGTGCTGGAGGACATATCAGTGGCTGTGCTTTCAGAAAGAAGTGTCTTATCCATCTCAGCATGGCAGAAAGGAGGTTGGGGAACAGGGCTTCCTTTTTTTCCAGGTGACAGTGATGGCCCAACCACCATGAGGACAGCTGCTGCCTTTGTAACAAAGTTCTCTTGACATATAAAGATTGAAAGGAAAAGCACACCAAAACCAAAACCCCCTAGGAAATTCAGATGAACAATGGCAGGATTTTTTTTTACATTAACATTTTTCATGTAGTTGGAAAGTTGTCATCTAGTTCACTACAAAATGCAGCACAAACATTTTAATTCTGTCTTCTACCTGTGTCTCATACAGTTCTACTGAAATTTTAGAGACTAAACACGCTCAATATCCTCAGCCAACAGAACAATCTCATCACAAAGAATTAGTGAAACAACAGCAAGGAAGCTCATAAAGGTTAAGTTTCAAGGAATTTTATCTCTAGACAATTGTGCCAACTTGCTTTTTACATCCTCTCCTCCTCATATATTCTCACTATTCTGCTTTGTTGAACAGATCCCTTTTTTCTCTATTATTCCCTTTTTGAATAATACTGAAATGAGGTCTTTTCTTCTCTTCCAATCTCTTCTAAATAGAAGCAAACCTTATAATCAAAGTGCAAATCTAGTTTTCCTCCCAATGATGACTGAGTGGATTTGAAACTTAAAATATAACCATTTGTATCATTCTGGCTAAATGATCTGATAATAAAGGAGCTTTGTGCCTTCCCTTGGAGGGCTGGTCTTTTGTACAAAAAGTACAAATGCAAACCAGTAAACCTGCATGTGGCGTATGGTGCAGTATATTTCTGCATAACTTCCTGCACTCTTCCTTTTGCATAATCTGTATGTAAAAATATTAGTAATATGGAGGGTTAGCAGTGTGCATTGTTATTCGAGGTAAATAAGGAAAGTACACAAGTCATTATCATTAGTGGTTCATAATACAGCAATCAAAACATGATTGCAGCTTAGGCCTAACTCTTAGCTGACTAAGCAGGGCTGCTCCAGCAGGACTGTGGAGAAATGCTCTATGACAAGAGGTTTGTAATGATTTACAGGGTGCTCCTTAATTGCACAATCTGTTGTTTGTTTCAGTTAATTGAGTTCCCCTTCCACTAATTACTCTTTGCAGCTCTTTATGCCACTGTACCACAAGCTTAACTTTTCATACAGCTACTTTAGCTCAGTTACCTCCCAGGACTTTTCTGCTTCATTGAACTGAATCAGTGTTGCCTCTGGAGTAGTTCACCAGGAATGATGAATTTACTTCCCATATGAATTCCCTATATATTGTATACATGTCTTTAAAGAATGTGGCAGGGTACAAAGGGAGATAAGGCTGTTTTCTTCCAGGTGTACTACATGTGGAGTCTTGATCTTTACCCCAGAACTCACTGCTACACCCATGTCCAGGATACAGCTCAAACCATCACCTGCCATATCCTCAAATTCTTAATGTCTATTTCTGTCACAGAGGAAAAAAAGGGTCTATGTTTAATGGAATTTGAAATTGCTAAGAAAAATTCTGTATATGTGACTATAAAACTAAGCAAGTAATATATCATGAGCATGTAAAAATGAATATGCAAGGAGAAAAGGATGAGTGGAAGGGATGGTGGCTGTCTCACTCACTGCTGAAATCTGCACACAAACTTGTATTTCTTCCATCACTCATGAAATGCTAACTGCTCTTCATTGTCTGCTGCTATTTATTTTTAGACCAGTTTGTTGTTGGTTTATGTTAACCAATATTTTATATATAAAAAAGTCACTGTTTTAACTTGGTTGTTTATGAAAGTCTTTTCTGAACTATGGGAAGTTGGAAAGTCTTCCTCCGTGCTTGTTTGCACATATATAGAGGCACTTAACTTTCCACGATCCTTTCAGTAAAAAAAAAAAAATTAATTTAGAATTTGTTTATAAAGTCCTTTCCCCCCCACAGACATTTGTATTAGTTATAAATGATTACTAGGCACACTTTTTTTTTATGTTTCTGCTTTTAGCATTGCCAGATGCTTACTAGTAATGATCATTCATATGTCTCATACACATTGGTATTTCTGGTGCTTCTGCTTTTAAGATAAGCAGATGGAGGGTGGCTGAATTTCACCAAGCTGTGTGTTATGAACAGGTAGGATGCAGGTAAGTGAGTATGAAACAATGAGCTGAGCTGACCCTTATTTTCAGCTCTGTTGCCACCACAGACCAAATATCAATAATGTGTGTTTTATGTCAATGCTTTCTCGCCTTTTACAACCTTCAACAATAAACCAGCAGGCAGTGGAATCTCAACACTCTGCTGGGATTTTGCACTGCTTAGACAGAGTTAATTCTCAGCATCTCTTCTCCTTTGTGATGCTTTGTTTTCTATTGAAATCCAGCAAGGATTAAAAATTCTTCCACACAAAGTCACCCATTTAAGGTATAGATCATCTGGATTACACAGATGTGCAGAACAGATGCCATTTTGATTTGAAATTTCCAAATGGAATATGGGGAAGTAATAATTGCATATAGTTGTGGAATATTGGGAAGTAATAATTGTATATAGTTGTGCAAAAAGTGTGCATGTATGAAAAACACCTTTGGTTTCCCAGCCTGAGAGGTTGATTTCAAATAGCATAATTATGCCATGTTTTGTTTCAAATATATGGTGGTTTTCAACTTTGATTCAGCCTTTTAATTTTGTTGTAGCTTATCTTCAACTTCCCTCAGAAGCCACCTGCTACCAACACCTCACCATGCAAAGCCAATACCTTTTATAAATGGTTGTAAATTTCTTAAACTACTACACTCCTCCCCCTCCCCTCCAAATCATTATTAAATGAGAGAAAAAAGATTATAGCTTGTATTTTAAGAGATTTTGAAAATAAGTTTCGACATTGGACATTCTTCATAGGACATTCAGTTTGGTAGCCTGAGAGAACTTGGAAAAGGTCTTTGATGCCCTCTACCAAACAGATGAATCTTAGCCCTGTCACTGCTAGAAAAGGAAAGAGAAAATACCAAGTAAGAAAAAGAAAATTGTCAACAGTGCAGTGTAACTTCTGGGATGGTTATCTTTGGCATTTTTGGGCTCTTTTGAAGGGGACTTTAGTGCTGTTGAAAAAAAAACCCTTGAATTTAAAAGAAGAAAAATAAAAATTGCATCAGATACTTTTCCAGTAAGTTTAATTTCCTAATTATTTGTAGGGTCATTCCTGAGAGCTGCCAAGGTGTGACTCATTTTTATTAAACACTGTGCCATCCAACACTGTTCATCAATATCTTTCAGCCATTCATTCCTCTCAGCCAGTGTCCCTTTTAAGAAGAACTCACAGCACTGGATTCAATTGCTTCAGCTCTAGTGAAAAGCTCACATCAAATATGCTGAAGAATATGTAACCTTTATCACAGAGCTAGTTAGGGGACCAGGATGAGTCCCTCCCAATAGAAGTAAGTGGTCCTGTTGAGCCTTGGAGGATAGTTTAACCTACAGATCCATACTGAGTCAATATCCAAAGACTGCTACTAGGGCCACGTCTTTTGAGCTTATTACCTTTCAGAGAAGCCTTTAAAAAAGGAATTTTTGATTCATGTCATTAAAAAGCTCATGTCAATTTTCTTCAAGAACAACGATTAATGCTAAATAGCTGAACAAATTCTGTTCTGTAGTTCTGGTTGTGACCCAGAATATTTTACGTCCTACTCTGTTCTTCTGTAATATCTGCATCAAAAATAAATAAATACAGATAAATCCCCATCCAGTAATTGCTCTAATTCCTGTCATGGCTGATGTTTTCTTTTTCTAGATTGAGGGCTGGAGGACTGTGTGGAGGCCAGTTGTTAATCCTTTTGATTCATTATGGACAAAAAAAAGAATTTTCTAAATATAACAGGATTTATTATTATTCTTTCCATAAAGGCAGTGAAAAGAGAGAGAGGAACTACACAGTGGGTAGTTCAAGAATACTAAGACTGATTTGGCACTGTTCATTAAGGCTGTTGCATTATAAATGATCATGAAATGCACTATTTAGAATTCTAACTACCCCAGTAAAGGCGGCACATTTATTTTTAGAGAACTGTTAGGAACAATTGCTTGGTTTTCCTTATAAAGAGCGTCAGCGGCAAGTGCAAATTAGCTGGTGTGTAAACACAGTTGGGAGGTAAATGTGTCTGTGTTAGAGCAAATGAGCTGCATTGCGTGGCAGACAAACATCAGCCTACAAACTGCTCTGTTCTCTGCTTCAGCAAATCCTGCAGGAAATGCTCTGCTAGCTGGTGTGGTCAGACAAACACCAAATCTCGTCATGGTTGTCTTGTGGCTGTACCTTCACCATCAAAACCACGGCAAACACAGTAACTATTCTGCCCAGCAGTGGCACTGGTTAAAATAGCCTGCAGATTAAAAAGCTGAAGACTAAAGGCTTCATTTCAGAAGAGAACATCATCCAGGAGGTCTTCAAGAACCCCTGCTGCTGCTGATGTGATAAGGAAGTTGAAGTGCTTACACTAGAAGAACTGTGCTCTGAGGAACAAACCACAGTGGGTAGATTGCTTGCCTAAGTTATGCAGACTAGAATTAATTTTGAATTATTATCACTTAATCATTTATAAAGTTAGCTAGGGCTCATTTCCTGTGTCTTTCCTTAATTCTTCCCTATGTTTAAATTAGGAAATTGTATGTGCTTTGCTTCTGCACAGACATGTTCTGGATCACCACACTTTTTCATAACAGCCTCTCTCCAGCTTCAAGGAGGTCTTCTTTCAGGTGCTCTTGATTGTACATAGTATTTCTGGAGACTTCCTACTCTTTTTGATGCATTTTTTTTCAGTCCATGCTCCTTTTGATGAATTTACAGAACCGCCAAAGTTTAAAAATAAATGCTTTACTAAAAAAAGGGTACCCTAAGACAATTTGCAGATTTGGAATCTAAGGTGCACAAAGTCATTTACCGTTGAGACCATTGTTTCTTCTTCAAGGTTTCCTGAAGTATATTCTACTTTAGAAAAGAGATCTCTTTAACTAGGATGTAAATGCATATCCAAATATGCAAAATTATTCTGTATTTTGCATAGCTGTGAGGCTGTGGTATGTGGAGGCCATTTAAAAAAACTTACAATGAAAATCAGGAGATATTTAAAAATAGTAATGCTGTTTTGTTTATTTAACCATCTCCCAGGTGAGCAGGACAGGGAAAATTGAGTCAGGGAAACAAAATTTCACCTCTGAAGAAAACCAAACTCAAGCTGCTATTTTAAAAACTCCACCTTAAACCTGAAAAATGTAAATCACGGATCTTCCCCCTAACTGGTCACACTAAAATGTATTCTGTCAGGGCCCACTGAAAAGGCTCAAACTGAAAACTATAAAATATTCATTTAGATGTTGACTTCAAAAAAAAGACTTGACTAAAATTGGCTTAATGTTTAAATACAAAGGCACTTCAAATTGAAACACTTTTTTCTTCCTTTAATGAGTGTCAAAGCAGTTTTTTGGACAACATTGGCCCATTTTTAGCTTAAAATTTCATCCAAAATAACTCTTCTGTCAAAAGTACAGTTACTGCATTTTAAAATGAAAGAGAGAAAATTCTTTAGAGAAAAAATTTTTGAGAGAAAATTCTTAACCATGTCATGTCATGTCATGTCATGTCATGTCATGTCACCTGATTCTTAATAATAAAACAATCTGGACAAAGATATTTCAGAGACAAAAAGATATGGAAATTTGTTCATGAATGTCAGAAATATCTGGTCTGAAATATGGTCTGAAGTGTCACTTTGCTGTATGGGAATGTGGTAAGGATGAACATGTTGCAGGGATGTTCAGATGGTCTTTTAATGAGGAGACTGATAAATACATCAGCCAAATGCAAGAGTGGAGTTCTGAGGTCTACGAGCCATTTGTGATGTACAGATACATCTGAGACACCCCTGTTAGGCACCTCAAGAAATGCCAGGTCATACATGTGAATGCAGTCCATGGAAGCTGCAGGTACGCACCACATCCTCATTTCTAGAGAGCTTTGGTAGGACCTGTGAGCCTAAAAGCACTTAAAAATCTCTGCATTTAGCTGCTGAGAAAAGTTTCCAGCTGGAGAGTTTTGAAGTGTGATTTTTTTCCCCACTAATGGTTTTTGAAGCTCCTTCCATTGCTGAGGTGTGAACTGCTCTTTTATTCTATAAACACAAATTCCTGTTCACAGCGCTGCCAGTTACAGCATTCCCTGTGCGTTTTGTTCTTCCTGTAGCTGAAGATAAATTTTAATTACTTCTGGAAACTTTGTTGCCATTTCTCTGCCAGAAGGGTCTGAAGGGAACATGTCACCCCTCAGCCTCTTCGCTGGCAGAGACCCACCATCATCACCAGCTAGGAAGGGTAAAACTGTCCCCCCTCGCCATGGTTTGTTTTCTGCACACTTTTCTGGCAAAAACCTTCTCTTCTACCCTCAGGTTTTTCAGGGAGGTGCTGCACACTGAAAAAAAGGGATACCTGCAGCCACATGGATATCTGGAAGCCAAATCTCTCAGAGTGATCCCAAGACTATGTTTCAATTTTAGAGCCGTGCAGCAGAGGGCTGCACTTTAACACATCCCCTCTGCTCATCCTGCAGTGCAACTCACAGCTCCTGGGATTAATATAAAGCATCATAAAAACACAGCTTGCTCCCTGCCCAAATCTATTAACCCTGTGTGACGGTCTGCTACAGAGTCAAGGGGCCTTCATGGAACTTTTAATTCTCCCAGAAGATGTAATTTTTTTCCCTCATTAGGATTACCCATATCTGCTTTTAATCAGGCCCTCCAGAGCTTCATAGGGAAGACTTACTGCTGATTAGAGAGTGATGCTTGCCCAGATTTCTCTTTTTTCTGTTCCTTAGAGGCTCAGTTGGAGGGAGAATGTCTTTTTGCAGAGTCTGCTCTTGCAAAATGAATTAGAAATTATAAGATTGGGAATTTTCTAGTTACAAAATTTCCAACAAGTTTGCAGGGACCAACAGAGATGTATGAAAAGAACAACGGCAATAATAATAGTAATAATAATAATAACAGAATTAGAACATGCAGAACAAGTCATGCACAATGCAATTATCACTCGCTGCCTGATGCCCAGCCAGTCTGTGCCTGGTCATCTTTTCCCCCATTTATATAATGAGCAGGATTGCCTAGCAGGGGGTAAGGGAACCTGCCAATCCTTTCAAACCAGGACAGGTGCAGAAGTATAGGGAGGGTGATGGAGAAAATAACAAGTGGAGAAATCACCACCTGAGATGCCCTGGATCTGAGTTAACAATCATTCTAGCCCATGTATGATTAGTTGAACAGGTTTCTGCTGCATTTAGGGATGTGATTTGCTGGTGGACTTGGCAGTGTTGGGTTAATGGTTGGACTCAATGATGGTGAAGGTCATTCCCTAAATCATTCTGTGATTCTGCCTGAGAGTCATGTGCATTGGAGGTGGCTGCCATCCAGTTTGTGGCTCAGAGGGAAGCACTTTGCCTTTCCCAGGCCACAAATTCTTCTTAAATCTCAGAGGAATATGAGGTCTACAGCATGGAACACTGTGTTTTCTGCCCAAGGAAAAGAGTAACCAAATTTGTGGAGGATGGTTTATGGGAGGTTCTGCCACAAGGCACAAGCCTCACATGTGAGACAAAGGTGAAGGCTCTAGGTTGGGTTGCTTTTTGATCTCTGTCCCTGCTGTTCTACGCTTGGAGAAACTTGAAGTTTCTGGTCCAGCAAAAGAATCAGAGCTGCTCTATAACTATCAAGAAAATTATTGATGAAGCATTGTCTGACACTTCATCCATCCAAGAGGGGTCAGTTGCAGCTATAGTGAGAAAAACATCTACTAATAGTGAAGAAAGTAAAAAAAAAATAGGCAATGAGTTTTTACAGAAGTAGAAAGATATCTTCCTAGTTTAAGTTTCTTGTGGGTTGAGTAGTAAAGAATGTATTTATAAACCGCAGATTTTTCCCTCCTTTGGAGAATTAATCCTTCCCTACCAGGAAATTGCCAGCAGGTTCAAGCAGCAGATGCCCAAGCCAGCCATGAACACAGCAACTTATCAGCAGCCCTCACTGTAACACACAAACCTGGGTGGGAAAACTGAGCAGCTGCCAAAGAAAACAGCCCGAAGGAAGGGGGAGCACATAGAGGTTCACAACACCTGAATCATGGGCTCAAGGAGAAAAACTACTTTAAAGCTTTTTGTTTTCTAATTTCAGGAACAGATTTATGAAGGAGACCAAAAGAGTCCTCAGCCCTCAAGGTATTGGATGTAAAACACGTTTATTCTTGTGTCACAACTATGTAGCAACATGATCTTATTAAATACAGGTCAGACTTCTTTTTTCACCATGGCTTTTTCTGTCTTCCTTCTTCATCCTCGAAGAAGAATTGCATTTTTTCTATGAATTTCTTCACCTCTGCTCATGTTTTTTTTCTATTTTCTTTATTTCTTCCTTCTTTTTTTTTACCAGACTATATCACAGTTTTACCACTTCATTACAGTAATTCTCTTTCAATTGCCTTAACAGTTCTTTCAATAGTTTCCTATATATTTTATCACAAAATATATAGGCCCCTCATACATAGATGAGAGGCATATATGTCTGTAAATACAACACTTTGAATTAAAAGTGCAATCATGAGCAAAATTATATTTATTAAGATTTTTCTCTTTCAAGTAAATCTTAATTTTTGGGGGTTTTTTGTCATGCAAATGAAGCATCTTCAGGCTCATATCTGTTTCAGTGGGATACACTGAACTTCCTGTTGTTTGGTTGGTTCCTTAATCTTGTGCCAAGTTTTCCTGCCATGCTTCCTTCTTTAAAGAAGTTTGTTCAGGCTGAATATACAATAAGCAATGTTGTGCCCCTATTTTATGGTACATATAGATATTGGGAAAATGGTGTTTTCAATAACACAATTCAAAGGAGTCACTAGAATACAATACTTGGATGTGTCATAATCTGTTAAAATATTTTTAATCAGCATTAAAATTTTATGAAATCTTCCTTTGCATCTCTTTTCACATCCAAATTTCTCCCTAGTGTTGTACTTGCCATTTCATTTCATAGTCTTTCCTGAACAAGCCATGCCAAAAGAAACATAGAAACCTTCCAATCAAGGGAGAATGATGTGAAAAGACAAATAGGTGGGCTCACAAATATGCTGTTGTATCAGTGATAAGATTAAGGCACCATAAGCCTTGGGAATGTCAGGAGATGCTCAGTGGGAGGTGCTCCTGGGAAGAGCTACGAAAAGGAGGTGCTAAAATGCTGAAAGGAATGTAACCTCCCTTCTTTCTGTCCTGCCCCTTGGTCCAAAACGTGAGGCTATTGTTGTATAACATGGTTGTGGTGTGGGTGAAGTTAGTTTTCAGTCTTCCTTGAAGACACACCTCTGTGGAATAAAATGTTTTATCTTCAGATCCTCAGTTCTGTCTGAGAACTTATTAGGCTTTTTTTTTAATATACTTGAATACAACATATTTCAATATAAAAATACAGTCACAATCTTTTGCAGGCTGTGTTTTTATTCATACGTCTTATTGACATCTTGTGGACCAAGCAGCCCTTTATTTTTGACCTTTTACCATGAATTACTTTGATTCAGCCAGACTTCTATGTGTGTTGCAAGCAAATAAACAAACAAACAAACAAACAAATCAGGCCATTCCTTCACAAACAGAACAGCTCATAATTCCAGGGGACAGGTGGTGCTGCGGCTATAAATGTCTGCAACACTCAAAGGAATATTCCTTACCTTTGCCATTATTACTGAAACAATTGCCTCCTATGTTAGAATAGTTAACAAGCCTGCTGGAAGGTGTTAGTTTTGATTACAGTGTGACATGACTGATCTATTGTGACAGCAGCTAAAACTAAATGTCCAATTAACCTTCAAAGTCAGTTTGTGGCTCAGCAGTATTTGTTTTTTCACTCTGCAGAGAGCCTTTTCACATCTCTCACACATTGCAATGTGCTGCTGGGTGTCCAACTTCATAAAAGCTACTCCAGACTACCGTGACTGATCAGCAATGCCACTTGTCATCTGTACTAGGGCCGAGCCCTCCGTATCCATTCTTAGTTGATCAAGGAGTGTTGTCTTGTCCATGAGCTTGAGAACTGTCCTAGTTTTTATTGGAGTTCTTGCTGGTTACAAGAAGCCATCAGGCTTTAACCTGACTGGGTGAGGTCTGCTGTCTTTGGCACAGTGGGTGATCCAAAGAGCACGCTGTCTCCACATCGTGTGGCACTGGTCCCATAACCAAGCCCCACGGGATCGCACTTCTCTTTGAACACATCCTAGATCCAGACTTGATACCAATATGCAAAATCAAAGGCGTTTTGGCCCCAAAAAGCAACCTTGGTAATGAGTTTGCATGGCAACTATCTGCAGTGGTTCCATCTCCAGGAGATAACAAATCCTGTCCTGTTAGGCGAGATCCTGATCCCCAAAGTGTGTCTTCTGAGATAATAAAACCCTTGCCAAAGATTCATATCTAAAAGGATATTCCTCTGTTCAAGGCAGAGATTTTTAGAGGGAAAATAACATTTTGGAACAGATTTCTTTTTGCTGCCACAGGTTTTATTTAATAAAGTACTACAGAGAATTGAGAAATGGATCATACAACAGCCCTGGATAAATCTTTTCCAGCTGGAGTCATCAATAGGTCAGTATGCTGTACATCCACTCTCCACTTTCATACACAGCCAGAAGAAGACTTTGCCAAGGGACAACCAAATTCAGCACATTTCATTCAGTCATCAGATGCTACACATCAGCCTTTTAGAAGTGACTGAAAGCAACTGAGCAGTCAAGACTGTGAAGCTTTAATTTGATAGGTTTTGATATAAGATGCGCCCTGAATGAAGTTCAAATGCCCCAGTGTTTTTTGTACACAGAGATGCATGTTGGTGTGGCACCATGGTTAGAATTTTCACCTTGTTTAGAGGGACATGGACAAGTCTTGGGAAACAGCATAATAGCATTACAGTCTGCCTGCAATTACCTATCAACCCTGCAAAATATTGACATTGCCTTTTTTGAACTCTGGAGAAGAAATCTCTAGAACCAAGTATATCTTGACAGAAGGTCCTAATTTCTAGCTGCTTTTACACTTTTTTCCTGGTTTTGGTCTATTTTGTCAAGAGCAAGCTCAGGAAAGCAAATCTGATCAACTGCTTGCTAAATCACCTCTATCATTCAGTCTATTTTAATTCATACACTGGCATTGCACACCCAGATTTATACTTTGAAGAATCTGTTCTCATATTCTGGATGACACAAAGATACTCCAGAGGCTGCAAAAACGAAAGAGCTGAGGGAGGTCATTTCTCCTGTGGCTTAAGTACAAGATTCAATCACCAGTTTTAGACTCTTTTTTCGTTACCATTCTAAATTTTGAAGCCCTGCACATTACATATTATTTTTCATCCAAACCTCCTAAGAAAAATACTATTTTTTTTTACTGTAGACCTGCATGAATATGCATAAATTGCTGTCAGTACCACCCTTCTTAAAAAAATTCAACTATATTTGTTAATGGTCTGGATGCCTCTCTCAAAGGGCTGTGGTGCCCAGGGTTTCCTCTCATTGTCACTGGTGTTTCTGACATTCAAAGTGATTCCTTGTGCTGTCTGTTTTTAACAGCTGGCCCCAAAGCTTGCTCTTCACTGAAGACACTGCTACCAGACAATGACATCAGGTGACCACAAGTGGAAAAAACAAATGTACCCTGCCATAAAAAGGGCTGGGATGGTTCCAGCCACTTCTGCAATATTATTCTATTGAATTCTGACATTCTGAAGACCTCGGATCCTTAAAGTCATGTCCAATGGTGGGACTGTTCCTTCCATCTTTTGCACAAACACATGTTGATGTTTAAGGGATTAACACACTAATATTTGATGGGAGAAGATGCAACTGTTCAGAAGCAGACTTAGACTTCTGCGGGAAATTCTTCTGGTTTAAGACTCACGATGACATCATGGAAATGTTGCTGAAATAAAAGTAAATTTTTTCACCTTCTGCCTTGAGAATCATCTTTGTCCCCTACTGTCACACTATGGACTTTCAATACTGTAAAGATTAGACTTTACCAGAGTCTAAGACAGTACCAGGGTCACATAAACACAAGATTGGTCTTATTTATGAAGTTTCAAACCCAAAATACAGTTGAATCTGTAAGCTTGTGTTCTGGATGTTAAAAGACCTCCACATGGAGAAGAAAAGTCATTATTTTCTGTAACTATAAGTACTACTAACATTATTTCAATCATCCAGCTGCTACCCCTTAATTGTTTATTGACTCCCATAATTTAATCCTCCCAAGGTACACCTGCTCTATCATTACCTGAACTTCTTGCATGTTTAAATTGAAAATTGTATAAATGCCTGCCCAGATAATGAAAAAGATTAGGAGGGCTACTTGTGAGGAAGAATTTTGCTAATGATTTTTCCTTTCTGTAAAAAGTATATGTTCTACCTCAAAAAAAGGTACATTTCCATCTCATTATGATGCACAGCCAGTAAATCTGATTAAAAAGGACTAAACTAAAAAAATCAAGCTCTTTTCTCCAAGACTTGTGAATATTTCAAACATTCCCCCTTCCCACTCCCCCATTTTCCTGTGGATGAATAATGAATTCACTTGGTATTTATGAGTATTGTTTCCCATAATTATCACTGGGGTGGTTTTAGCCCCAAAACCTTTTCTTCTTTTCCATGACCAACTTCCTTTTTCCCAAAGAGGCCAAAAAAAGGACTAGTAATGGACAGAGAATGCAAACTTGGTGCCAGCTCATGAAGCCTGTGAATCCCAAGCCTGCATTCCCATCTTTACCCATCAGTTGTTTGAACATAACCAGTGAGCAAAGCCTGTGCTCCTGTGAGGCAGCAGCAAATGGCACCTGAGACGCTGGTCCTTGACCTGCTAGTGAGCACATTTGTTCATTATTCACAGGCTACTTCATGCTAAGTGACTTCAGATGTCACTGCCACCCCTCCCCTGCTCTACAGTTATTTCTGTCACCTTTTAAGGTCAGTTGAGAAGAACCCCAGTTTGCATAGAGTAGGCATGCCAATCACTATGACAAATATATTGCAGCTGCACCTACATCTCATTTTGTTTTTAAAAACATATCATTTAACTGCCTTTAGCAAATACAACCCCTGTGACTTCAATTTCCCCCAGTGTTCCAGATTCTAAATTCAACAGTGTGGGAGACCCTGCTGGTCCACTCACTTTTAAACTAGCTGCAAATGTGAAAAATAGAGAGGGCTTAAAACTTTATTTCATTTCATGTATTCAGGTGCAACTCTTTCCTGGGCCCTCTGAAATTATACAGGACACCAAAGGAGGGAATGGGGAAAGGCAGGGAGATGAGGCCTAATTGTGATGTTCAACCAAGAATTCATCCTCTCTTACAAATTTTCAGTTACATCAGAGACAAAAAATAATAAACTTGACAGCTCTTGCTCACTCCTCTCACAGGAGGTTGCTTGGCAACCCCGGAGTGTGGGAGAGGGGAAGCTGTGGGAGTCAGGCATGGGAAAAGGAGTGGGTCTGGCAGGTCTCTGGCTGCTGAGGAAGCCCATGGAGGATCCACACTACTAGAGATGGTGAGCATAAGACCCACCCTATGGGTCCTTTAAAGACCCATGGGACAATTTGTCCTTCTAGCCAAGGTCAAGCACAGTGCCTTGGGCAGCAGAAGCAATGCAGTTCAATTCATAACTTAATGGTTTAAGAGACTTCCTGCTTGAGAGGGAAAAAGAGAGTTCAGTGAAGGCAGCTGCTTCCCTGAGTCACGTTTGTGTATGGTATTGTGGCTGTACAGGAAGAAACTGAAGGAGAGTTAACCCTTGCCTTCTGGCAGTTCAAGTACTACCCACTGCTCTGTTGTTTCCTCTGCTGTGTCTATGGGCTGTGACATATCCTTCCTTCCTCAGGTCCTCTGAACCTGACACAGCAACACTACATACCTATTCATAGGTCAAGTCATCCATCCCAGAGAGAGCTGCTTTTCAAAGTACTCCAAAGCCTTCTTTTCAATCCTGTCACATTGCTTGGCATTAAAGAAAAGGAATAAAAGAGCACATATAGCATAACTGCACTGCGTTTGCAGGTCCATACTCATATCTTCTGCTCCAAGATCTCATTATGCCCAAGGTAAATGTTCAGGGTGTTTGGGGTTAGTGTGTATGCAGAGAGGAAACTCAAGGAACCTTGTGCTGTGGTAATGCCACAGTTTCATTATCACTGGTTTTGCAGGGGGGTATGAGAAGCTGCCAGTGTGCATGTGGCTGCTGGTGCACAGCAGCAAGGAGAGAAACAGCTGCTGCAACTCACCCTGGATTACACTGCAGGGTGAGGAGCTGCAAATGCACACATGATCAGAGATTGTGCTTCAAGTGAAGGAGAGATTCAGCTTCTAGCTGGGAACCAGTGGCTTTCTAAAACACACTGGCATAACCGTGCCCAGCACATCTGACTTATTTATAATTCGCCTCTTCCCTCTTATAAAACCAATCTGTTTTTCAGGCAAATTCCTGTTTTCCCCAGCAAATCTTGACTTTCTATGAGGTGCTGTAAACCACTGAAATGATTCTCAGGTACTATAGTGCATGAAGGATGGGTCCCACTGTGCTGCTGCTCAAAGAACAATGCATCACCTGTCTTAGCTGAGATAAGATAGATTATAACATAGATACCCCTTTCCTCAGCACATATCTTTAGTGCTGCTGACAGCACTGCATCTCACAGAGGAGATAATGTCTACCCACCTGGAGCAACATGCTTTTGTCCTTGACCTTTTGGAATCATATATCTCACCCTCTGCATGTCAAAATGTCAGGCAAACAGGATGAACCTTGTGCTCCAAAGACCCTCCATACACAGGAGGAGCTGACAGGCATCTCAGCTTGGCCAGAGTAAGGCACTAAACCACATACAGTGTCAAAGTCTCAATCAGCTCATGCATGAGGGCAGTGCTCACCTTCTTTTGTCAAGGCAGAGGCTGTTTTTTCAGTGATTCAGCGGCACTAAAGGGGTTGACAGTCAAACACAGAACTCTGCAGGAGAACACCAAAGAGAGCAGGATGATGGCCAAAAGGTGTATAGTTGCCATCCTCTGTAGGAGTTCAGAACTGCCCCAACTTCTAGGTATGAATGCTGTCAGGCTCCTGCTGGGGAACTTGGATCGTGGTGTGGTTTCACTCCTTCAAGTTCTGATGGACTACCCAAAACCTGATGCATATGAATAATACTTGTCCAAGCTGGTATGACAAAAATGATTGCAAACAGCCCCAGTTCCCTTTCTTATGGCCTTCTTTAGAGAGTTTTCCTCCACTGCTGAATCACAGAAGTCTGCAAGGACTCATAAGATTCTTTGCTGTGTCTCTAGTTCAGTTCCACAAAAAATAAATACTGCAAATCAGTTTTCACCTTTTTTTTCCCCACTAAATTTTGTCACTAATCACTTAACATTAGAAAGCTGATTTCTGATGTAGCCTAACTAGTATATCCTAATAACAGCCAGTGAAATTCTTGGAAACATTGGTGGTCATGGGACTTGCAATGCCTCTCCCGGCTTTAGTGGATTTCTTATGCTTAGAGAGTTACAAAATCATTGCAGAGGTTACTTTTTTTCATGTGCCTCCTAAAGGCTATTACAAACATCTTGCTGAAATAACTTCTTTTTATAAAACTGCCTAAGATCATTTTCAATGTCTCTGTTACCCCAGAGTACTCAATGTAATCAGCTATTAAAAGCATTTCTTTCCGCCTTCTCCAAATCTACCTTCTTCCTACATGTTTTCACCATTCAGTAATCCCAGCTGGTTCACATACATGGAAAACCCATTTGTAGTAATTAGACAAAATTACTTACACCTGCTCAGCAAAGCACTGCATTTTTATCTGCAGTAAGTGACATTTTCCCTAAAGAGTACATTTTAAATGAAAAAGGGTTCTGAGATGTTTTCCACTCCTTGCCCTCTTCTCATTCTGTCCCAATTCCACTTATTTTCTGTGGCCTTTAAACAGGAGTTATTTTTTAGAGCTAAATCCAAGTGAGTGCTGAGCTGACAGGTCCCCAGCTTTTATGTGAGCACACGTCTGCTAAACTGAGTTTAATGATGAGTGTGGGAGGCACCAGCTATGGCAGTGGGCAAGGCACAATTTCAGCCTTGCCCACTTTGGGCAGCTGTGTCCTTCAGCACTAACAGCCCAAACTGGGCAAGCAGGGCTCCTCTCCTGCATGGATAGGGTATATTTCCTTAGCACTAAAGGTATTTTTTTGGAGCACTAGAAGTTGAAGGGTGTTTAAGCGATATAAGGCCTGAAGTTGCAGGTAGCAAAAAACTTAGAAATCAAATAATATAATAAACTGAATTTCCCAGGTATAGCAGCTAGAGTCAAACCATACACAGCCCATTAAATGTTTAGATAAATTTAATAGCCACTAAATGTTTCACTGGAAATTATCAGTTTCCATTCAATCCCGTGTCAGCTTCCAGAAGAATGATGCTCACGCAGACCCTTTTAAAATAGGAGCTGAACATATTGTAAATTTTAATGTATTTTTCCCCACAACAACTACTTCTAAGTCAAGAAATACTTCTAGTCCCATTTAATAGATGAGAACCTTCGCAGAAGAATTCCTTCATTGTCTTCTAAGGTCATATAAGCAGCTGGGTGCCAAGAGAGTAACTAAACTTGGCTCTCACATCCAGTCTCCTAATGTAACCATCAGAGTAGTCAGTGGTTGATTTGAATCTCTTTTCAGCCATTCCTTTTTAAATAGGCAAGACAGCATCTCTGCAGTATGTCTCCACTGGACTGTGCACAGTAAAATCTCCAGCCTGTCATGTAATAAATGTCCATAGAAACACTTTCCATTTCTTCCTTTCCTTTCCCTGTAGGTTGTTACAACTCTTCCTATCCGGAGCCAGGAGAACAGGCATGGAAAACCTGCACAAGTTCAGTCCTAGGCAGAAAAATGAACGTATTTCTGCCCCAACTTTGTGTTTTCCACTGTGTCTGCATCAGGACCAAATCCTGCTGGCATCAGGTATGGCAGGACTTTGTGCCCAGGTTGTCAAGGGCAACACAAAAAAGAGTAATCATTTAGGTTTTTTTCTCTTAGCCTCTCTCCCATTTCTATCTAAAACAAACCAGATAAACAAAACCCCAAACCCATCCTTTAATTAAAATAACAGAAAGGTATCAGGTTTGTCCAATTTTAATTTACTATTGAAAAACACATAGTGCATTTTGTTCACATTCACTAATGTATATATCTCTCAGTTTCCTCTGTCAAGGTTTGATCCATCTCTTTTGTATGCTGTTATAAATGAATCAGCACACAATTTGCTGATTAATCTACTCCAGAAAATGACAATCTGGAGACCAGCAGCAGAGCAAGTGCCAGGAAATGCCTTTTGGAGCCAACACAAGACTATTGCAGGCTACAGTAGAAGGCTGCCTTTTTGAAAAGGCTGGCAATGATCTTCTCTCAGAGCAGGACCAGCAAGTCCCACAGAAAGTCCAGATTTTTTCAGAGATTTAAAGGACCTGATATTCTGATATTAGTCATCATAATTTCGGGACCTTCCTGGTAGAGTGTGTGAAGTTGTTATTGACTTTGCTGGGAAATAATGAGACTTTTTTAGGTCATCTGAGAAATTTGCTTATAATACATTTTTCTACCTTTTTCTTTGGTGTTACTTCAATAGATTTGGTGTTTCCCCACAGAGGTGATAGGTGCTACAGAGACAAAGTACATGCCAGAAGCATTCAGTACAAAAAACCAATTACAACTCTGTAATATAATGAGCAATAAGGTCCTTAATTATTGTTATTGAACCTTGCAGCTGTAATAGGTTTTCTTTAAATTTTTTTTGCATTTCCTTCAACAGTTTAAAAGTTTTCCTTTGGTATTTCTTTTCTATGTAGTATCTAACAACAAATAATTGGAAAACTCTTATTCTGACCATCAAAAAAAAAAATCTTGAGATGTTATACACAGAAAAAAGGGAAATATAAGGAGCCTAAAAATTAATTTGCAAATATTAGATTCTCTGGGCACAACCCTGACTTGGAAATAGAAGCCAGGTTACTATGGGGTTGTTTGTGAGTGTTGAATTTGTTTTTATTTGTGTTTGAATTTTTTTATGTTGCTTTTGGGCTCTTTCAGTTGATACCTCTGAGAGCTGAACTGGCATACTCTATATTTAAAAGAAATGCAATAAAAACAATTTAGCATCCTTCCCCTGTGTCTGAATTCATTGTTTCCTACTCACAGGAGAAAATAAATTGTTAATACATATAAATATGTTTCTATTCATATGCATATATACATACATGGTGGGGGTTTCTGTTGGGAACTATTGGGTTGCTGTGCTCCAACAATGGATGTTTTATCATGGAAAAAAAATTACACATAATATTCAGGAACAATATTTGAGAAGAACACTTCAAAAAATAGCTGAAAGTGGGAACATCAGTAAATAATAGACACAATTGTCCCTGCTTGACCCCTGCCCTCTCCTTCAGTTGGAAGTGGGTCTTCATCAGACAGCCCAGGTGTACAGGGCAATTCCCACCACTTAGGACTTTCTTTAAATTATGGACCACACGTCCTCAGGACTGTTCCTAGGTCCCCATGGACCAGCAAGTAGGACTTTTTTACTGTATTAAGAATTTATCTGGGTACAAAAGATTTAAACAGAATTTCTGGCTTTTCTATTAGCTCCTGGCATGAAGCCAGTGAATCACTGCACCACTGTGTCTCATGAAATAGGGACTTTGCTGTCAAAGTCTGGGACAAAAGATGCATCTTATGGCATAATAAAATAACCAGTGGACTGGGAAATGTTTTTGGCTGTTTATACCAGTAATGATTGCACATGATGCAGTTAATGTTTTATGTTTTGCTATCCCCAGCAAGCAAATGTGTCTGCAGCACCACAATAATTGCCTCTGTTCCAAAGAATGGAAACAGATAGCTGAGGCCAACCCGTGTGGGGACAGCAGCTGCTGAGCTCCAGTGATCTGAACCCATGGCACTGGCAGCCTTCAATCTCTGCCAGCTGAGGTGACCACGGCATGGGAGTTACTGTACAACCCTTTACTCTACACATGCCTGTTTCAAAGACTTTATACTCCCAGAATTCACATGTATCTTTTAATTATAGGAACTTCAGCTCACAAGATTGGTCCAGAAAACAGGCAACAGGTAAGTATATTGATACACTAAAGGCAGGATGAAGAAACCTAACCAGTCTGCACCAAAGCATATTAATAAGCTGACCCTATGTACATGTGTATTCCAGAACACATATTTCTTCCTAAAGAAGGATCTTATGGGATTTATTAAATTACCAATAACATTTCATTATATTTTCTGAAGATAAAAGGAGTATGTTCCTCCATGGCTGAGGAAAATCTAAATGGGGAGCTGAGAAGCTATGAAAGGACCACAGTAAAACATTCAGTGGTTTAGCCTTGATGGTTAATTTATTTTGTGATGAGAAGTTTCTTAATAAACAAGGCTGAAAATATCTATGGATTCTTTAGAACATTCAGTGTCCAGGTGGTCTAGAAGAACAGCGTGCCAAAATTTTAAGAGCCTGTAGTCACCCTGTCTATTGTGTGTTGCTGAATGGACCTTTTTTTTGTGCCTGGTTGTGTAAAAATGCAGAATATAACACTGCATTCCCAGCACTGTGTTTTAGTTCACCCAAGCAGTGATATTGTGATGTATGTCTCATGAGAATAGCACACACAGAATAAAGTGCCTCTGGTGTCACCCCTCCCCACATGATATTAGGACACTGAGAATGATAACAGTGGTAGAAAAGAAGCTGTGAACCAAGTTACTTGTCTGCTTGATTTCTTATAACCATGCAAGTCTATATGCAATCAAGTATGTAATAACTTGTATAACTTGCCACATGTGAACATAAAAATATTCCATAAATTACACACAAATAAATAAGATAAACCAGTGCCAGGACGGGGTGGATGAGAAGTAAAGAGAACATGAAAAAAAGGAAATCACACTGGATCTCTTCAGAGTCAGTGTCTCAGAAAATGAAAATGTGACCTTTGCTGGAAGATGCAATAAAGGCTTAAGGAATCAGAATGCCAAATCAAGTGCCTTTGAGCAAGGATGGGGCGAGCCAGGGTTACTGTGCTGTGCTCATGCCAGTTTGCTTACAGGGAAATTGTTCCTCCTCTTCCACCCCTCTTAGTCACACACTGAAACTGAAGACACATTCCCATTGTTTGGGACATGACAGAGGAATGATTATGTGCATGTTCTTATGAAAAACTAAAGCCATTTTCAGTGCAGGGTGTATCACCTTCCTTTGTGTTTCAAAAAAAAAAAAATCCCTTCTTAATGAAAATTGCTTAATAGATTGAATGATGGGGGTGGTGAAGCATCTAGCAGTGTGGTAAACTGCCTCATCACCTCTAACAAATTCAAGACAATATCTAGATGACATTTTTGTGTGATGGATGCATAAAACCTGTTTTCAATTCTGCACCTAGTAAAATCTCCCAGATGTTCTAGTCTCACTGCTTTTTTTTTTATTTTAAAGTTAATAAAATTGTGAAGAGAGTATAGGAAATAATTCCAGAGATTAATGAGAAATCTTGTGGGCAGACAGTCAATGGGAGCAACCTATTTAGTTTGTGAAATGTATGATGGAGAGGCACCTTTTTTACAATAAGTGAACAATTTTGTCAGAAGAAAATACCAGATAATAAAAAGCTCTTTATCCTTATGGAGAACAACGAATAGCTGCAAACACATTCAGTGAGAATCAAGGTCTAAATATTTATCACTGATGGTGGTAAAATACTGGCATAACTGTAAAAGCACCAGGAGGTTTTCCATTTCTTGATGACTTCAGGAGTGTGGTTGTTGCTTTAACAGCCTGTCACAAGTTCTGGTGAAATGTGTTAAAACTTCTGTGGTCATACTGTATGAGCTAATGGTCCCTCCCGGCTTCAGAGTCTATCAACCTATTAATTAGCAGCTAATTAGCAGCTGGTAGCAATAATAGGCTATTATCTTGTAGCAAATCAGCCAGTAGAGGAATGAATAATACACACACGCTGGCACATTATATGACTAACACTCATTTTTAACAGTGTTCTGCTATTTAGAATGAATTGACATAAATCCTGTGAGACCTACAGATGAATAAACAGATTTAGCCACATAGTAGAGTTATCCTAACCTTAGGGATCTCCTCTGCCCTTGCTTTGCCTTCAAGTTCTAACACAGTCATAAAGGAAAAAGCTATGCATAGTCTTTCTGTTAGAAAGTTTTGGGGTTCTTTTTTGAAACACAAAATCCATTTTAGTACTTTAAAATTAATTATCATGAGAGGGTATGGGCCATGCAAAAATTTACATTTAAACAAACATTTTAATTTTGTTGTGTTAGTTTTTGTAACCTAAAACAATGCTAGGTGTATTGTAAGTTTAAAAACTGGGTTAAAGTTTTGAGTTTCCAAGTTTTCCTTGTAAACATTACCAAAAATAATTTGTTAAGTTTTCTCAAAATTCTTTGGGGGAGAGCACCATATTGTTCACCCACGCCTGATAACACTTTCTTCCTGTTTGCTTTCTTTAATTAAAGTTAGCTTCTTGATATATCTTGTCAATTGTCATCCTGGAAATCTAGGAATTGAGCCAGCAAAAGAAATCTTGTCTTAGGTTGCTCCTAAAACCTACATTCTCTACTCTTTCCTATGTCAAAAGGAAGATAGAAATTTCTGGGGTCACCCTGAAAACCCATGGTGAGTTATGCTCTGGACAATAAAAGAGATTAATATGATCTTTGTGAGAGTAGCCTTTATAAATGCCCACATTAAAAGTCACTTTTTCCATCTGTGGAAAGCAGAGTGAGTATTTTCCTCAGTGGCAGGAGTTACTCCTCACTTATTAACAGAGTGTAAGGCAGATATCATCCAGAAGCATCAAACTAAATCCACAGTACTGATGTACATCCATTAGCCCTCAGATTCTTTTCTTTTCTTTTTATTTTTTTTTAATTCTTCGTTTATACCACAAAAGCTGCAATTTGTATACACAATAGCCCTGAATTTTATGCATGGACCAAGCCAGGCATGTTGATGTATCTTCGTCATCTCTTCTGTACAACAACCTTTTTCTATATGAAAAAGGAAAGAAACAATGAAAAGATAAGAAACAAAAGTCATTTGTTCTGGGTCCTGGACCTATTGCTTTCTTATAGATATTACAGATAGTACACCTTTGCAATCCTCCTGTTAGTATGAAGAGGAAGAGTGAAAAATAAAACAAAAAAATCCATTACAGAGGCCACAGAGAGACTTTTAAAGGGATTAAAAGACAATAGGAGAAGTCCTGAGCACAAGGATATTTGCCTCAGGTCATATAAGGTCTCTGACCTACAGCAATAGTGACAAGGTAGTAATAAAACCTCAGAGGTGGGAAATGCTTTTGATCTCTCATTTTTGCTCCCTGGAAGATGTGGTTGAAGTTTATTGCTTTCTCTCATGTAGTCTTAAATACTTACAAAAATAACAAAGAATCAGCAGAAAGTTATTCCTCACTGAGTGCATATTCTGCATCATTAATATGCCTTTCCTCAGAACATTTAGTCTTTCCTATGACTTCAAACTCACTAGTTCTAGGAGGCTCCACTGTCTCCATGGTTAGACCAAACAGGTTCAGACATTCTAGCGATTTCCTGGCTGCTTGTACAGGTTTCTCAGCTCCTTCCAAGAACATAAGACAGCAAAGGGAGTAGGTGGTTGTGTGATCTGTCTGCTAGGTGTTTTACTGGATTTGTCCAGTACACATATCCATAATGAAGACTTTGATTCCTTCTTTGTTGTCTGAAAAGAAAAAAATATACATGAGCAACAACAATGCATGGTCTTTCACAAATCCATATTCTACTCAGATGTGGAAGGTTCTAATTAAAGGCTCCAGGCAGCCCTGTCTGTCTCCCTATTAATGCTCCTACTGAGCCTGATGTTTTGTGTCTTACAGTGAGAGAGTGAAGGTGAAGTGTGGGAGGAAAAAACGCAGCGTAGAATGAGGTGTTTCATTTCTCTTAGATAAGGACTGAATAAAGGGAAAGAGAATATTTCAAAACAAAAGAGATGGAAGAAATGAAGAGAGAGATGAAAATGGAAACATAAAGTGACAGTAAAGAAGTAAAAGTATTATTACTGCACGTCCATTTTTACTACATGTAGTTGCCATCATCAGAGTGATTTAAGGAAGAAGAAAACCAGATTTCTAACTTTAGATAAGAAAGATTGCTTTGCACTATTGTTAATACCAATAGAGTTCAGTTTTGGTTGTGCTGAAAAATAATGTGAGGGGAATACAAAGAGTGAAATTCTGAAAAAAAACCACAACACACATTGAAACCTCACAAAACTAATTGCTGCACAGCATGAAAATCTTGGGCTAGAATATCTAGGAGATTGACTGGAGAGATACCAAATTTGTGAACACAATTACTCCAGGGTGAAAATGTCAGAGCCTATTGCACTAAAATAAGAATTCCATTGGTTATGACAAATAACCACCAATTGAATCAGAAATATTCTATTATCCTACTGTATAAACATTACATTCATTTCATCACCTGAATGTATAATCACTGCTCTTGTTTACATAGCTTGTGTTGGGCAGAATGTGATTTTTTTTTTTTTCAAAATATAAAGCACTACAGACTTATTAAATTCTAGCTATAAACTCCTTCTAGAGGAATAAGAACAAGCTGCTTTGAAAGGCTGAAATGGCTGTTGGCTCACCCGAAGTGATTTGCAGGGAGCGAGGGAACATGCACAGAATGTGGTATTGCACAGAGCAGCACCTGCCACTGCAGCTGAGCCAGGGCTGAGTGGTTGGGAGCTATAGATCTCACCGTGGGGAGGGCTGGGCAGCACCAGGCAGACTCTCCTGCTTTCTCCTGACATTCCAGCGGTGAGCTCTACCTGAGAAATTTCCTTGCTGCTTGCTCCTGAGTCACTGTTTCCCTGGAAGTGTGAACAGCCATTTCTATTAGTGCAAGACTTCATTAATCCCAGCAAATACATCACTTTTGATTATTTGTTGTTGCAGCAGTGGCTGGTGGCTGGGAGCTGAGGAGGTTGCTCTTTCAAAGTAGGCAACATAAACTTGTACCATGAGAGAGAAGGTCTGCACTCTTTCTGTCTCTTTTCCAACAACCAGGACAGCCTAGGCTTTGGGTGGCATGGCAGGGAATAGGCCATTTTCTGGTTTTCAATCATATTATAATTTCATCTGACTCTGATTCACTCCTCTTCTTGCAATGCAAAAGGTAGTAAAGGAAACAAGAAGAGCTATTTCCAAGGTCAAACTATAAATCTACGACAGACTTTGGAAGTGCAAGCAGCCTCCAGCCTGTTGATTTGTGCTCACAAAGCAAGACTGTGCAGGATATTTATATTTTCCTTTCATCATGAGCTTCCTAGAATATTCAGTTTCCTGCCATTGCAGTGTTTATATCATAACAAAGAGACCTTCTGTGGTCACTGTCAATTTTGTCAAGCATCAACAGCTGTCTGAGCACACATGGATTACCATGATTGAGTGGTTTCTGTCAGGAGTGTGGTAGAGGTTACATCTCTGGCATTGAGATACAAGTTCTTTTCCCCCTACTTAGTGTTCTTTCAGTAGACTTTGAAGTTAAAAAGTCAAAATAGAGAGATTGACAAGTAGATCATTTATCCAATTACCTTTACAGTCTAAAGCCTCATTATTATGGACAGTATAAATGGAGATTGTTAATATAATTTAATATTCAAGTGGTTTTGCCTTAGGAATGTAATAAATTTCCTTTGTTCATGGCTAGTTATGCACAATTACATGAACATTTGCACTAAAATAAGTCATGTAGTGCTATGTGAAAGCTATGTAAAATGCAGTGTCACATCAACAGGCTTTGAAAGAGCCACGTTTCCTTGTTACTGCTGGAGCATGGAGGGTGACACACGCCCATTCTCAGTCCTGGCCTGAGGTTTACCTGCAGGGCTTACTCTAAGTCTTGGTGCTCTTACCTCCAAGAAGTGATAATAGTGCTAGCGGATCAGGACTTAATGAATTTAGAAGTCCTTTGGAGCCTCTTGGATAACAGAGATGACAGAAGTTCAAAGTGTTGTTACAAAATCCCCTAGTGCCAGCTCCACTGGGGAGATCATCTGAAAAACCTTTTTTCCTGCCCCAGTCTGTTGTAGAGTAAGTGACTGAGCCAGAGCTTTCAAAGGGTGGAATCAGCAGGTGAAAGAACGAGAGAAGGCCTTTGCACTGAGACTGAAGAAAGGAAAGTGCCCTGCTAGCTCAGCAGCCTTTGCAGCCTCTTCAAAGAAGGGCAGGAGTAATCTCAGACACATGGATAGGTCCCTATCCATCTGACTGATATCAGGAGAGAACTACAAAGTGATGAGCTAGGAAGGCCTTTGGAAGAGCCAAATAAGAGCAATGAGGTGGAACTAGAGACTGGTGGGGAAGGCAGAAGTGTTAGAAAAAGTTTGCCACAAACTCTCCCTAAAAACAAACAAACAGCAAATAGAGAAAACGAAGAGGCAACCTCCTCTCTCAAAAATTCATGTGCACCTTGCCTTGGAGCCTGTCAGTCTGACTGAGGTTACCTGGCTCGCTCTTTTCTTGCAGAGGGCAGATGTCTTTGCATGGGCTGTGCAGCTTTCCTCATCAGAGCACATAAACCACAGCCTCCTGAGGAAACATCTTCCTGGCAAGGCACAAGGGACTCCCTTTTCCCTCCAGCAGCAGTGGGGGAAATGAGCTGTCTGCCCTGCACACAAGAAGCACCTCATGTCCCAGCGACTGATGAAGGCAGTCAGGTCACTGTACTGGGAAATCTCAGATTTAAAGCTTCAAAGAGAGTTTCAGCTTTATGAGTTGGTTTATGCCATATTATTCCCTGATCACTTGCTAGGCTGTGGTATGCTCTTGCTAGAGTTATTCAACAGATTTATTAATAGATTCCTTGGGTCAGATATGTGTAAAACTTGACTAATTCACATGAAAGCAATGACAATAAAGCATGCACCTTATAGCAAATTAGCTGCAATTAGAATCAGGGTTTTTTTTGTTTGTTTGTTCTCTGAAGGATAGTTAAAACTTTGTGAACAGAGATAAACATTTGCAATGTACCAGTAATTTTAGTTTTGGGGTTTTTTTTGCCCCCTAAAAGGCTAATACTTTGAACCCCATTGGAATACAACAATCTCCAACAGAGCACAGTATTGCAGAGTCTAAAAGTAGACAGATCTTTAGCTGAAGCTGCAGGGGATATTTTAAACTGACAAAGGACTTGTACTCGAACGTGCCTAGGGCCCTGGGAGTAGCACAGGATCTTTACTGCTCACTAAGGTAAAGGGCCTTTCATTTTGCTCCTCTCCCCTCCAGCAGTAGAGCTGCTTTTAATGATAGGCTAGAGACCCAAGGCAGGGCTTTAAGAAGTCTCTTTGGGTCAGATCCACAAAGGAGTTAAGATTTCACAGTCCTAAACTACCTTTTGTCATTTACTCTGAATTACTCTGGGCTGTCCATCATATAAAGGCCTTATTAAACCCTTCACCTGTGGAGTTTGTCACATTCTCAGCAGAAGGTTGTGGGTCTCTTTTGATAAACTGGAAAACAGAAACCAGAGCTGTTCTCTGGGTGCAAATCTCCCTGATGAAAAATATTCCTTATGCCCCTATCCTCCATACCCAGATGATGGAAGATTGTCTGTAGGTAACTGACTCTGTGACTGGTGACCATAGCTCATCTGAGCTAGCTTCCTTGGAGCCATACTGGGGAGGCAGAGTGGGCTACAAAGTGGGTGAACATCTGGCTGAATTGTTCAAATGGTACAAAAATTTGAGGTCTAAATGATGTGGTGTTTTTCCTCAGGTGTCATGGGACAATGATATTTCATATGTTTGTTAAGTGCCTGCTTGACAGGAGAGAACACACCCTCAGCCAAGCCCCAGGTGATATTTCTTAAGGCAGGGGAGAGGGAGCTGCTGGAAGCCTGGAGGGCAGGGCTGCCGCTCAGAGAGGTCACACAAAGCTAGAAGAGCAGGCCAATGGGAATTTCAGGACGTTAAAAAATTTCAAGTGCAAAGTCCTGCACCAGGAGATGAAACCTCCATGCAACAATGTCAGCAGGGTACTGGGCTGCACAAGGAGCAGCTCTGCAGTAAAGGGCACAGCAACACCTTTGGGCAGCAAGATGAATATTCGTCAGCAAGGCATCCTTATAGCAGTGAAGGTCGAGTATTGGTCTGGGTTAAAAGTGGACACAAAGAGCAAATCCAAGGAATTAATTTTCCTGCTACTTGGCAGTTGGCTGAGTTGGCCTCTGGAGTAGCATCTGGTTGTGGGCCACCCATGAGATATGGGTCATGGAATGAGACAAATGAAACATGGAAATGTTGATGCAAATAGAAGAGAGAGGTGAATCTGCCAACCTTCATAAGGGGAGGCTAAGGAAGGAGCTGCCTTTTGTTTTCAACGGGAGTTGGGCAGTCAATGCTTTTAGCAGAAGAAACAGAAGAGTTCAGGGTGCAGAGAAGGAACAAGAAGATGCAGCAACAGGCATTTCACTTTTTGAGAAAATCCACTGTGGCAGTATGTCTCTCCAGAGTGCCCAGATGCTCTGGGTTATCCTTCCACATGGATTTTTGGAATTTAGCTAAACAACACCCCAAGAGAGCTTTTCTAACTTTGAGCCTTTTTTGAGCATGAGACTTCTAAAAGGCTCTTCCAAGCTGAATTATTCAGTAAATTGACATATTTTCATATTTTCATTCCATTTTTTAGCTCAACCAATTCAAAGCTTGCAAAGCAAAATGCAACCATGAACAGAGGCAACTGTAAGAACCAATTATGTAGATGTAGAACACAAGGTACATTTCAAAATCAACAGATAATTAAGGAAGGTAATTTGGAAGAAATAATTTGTCTACCACAAGACACATCTTACATCATTAAAGGCAGGCATTTATTGTAAAGCAATTGTAAGGTGAGGAGTGTCTGTAGGCTGATCAGTCCTGTCTTAAAATAAATGTCTAAATGGGAGGAACCTAATTCCATCCACAGAAGAGGGAACTTGATAGGTAGCCCTATTTTACGCTTCGGATTTAGGTAGCTCTGCAGAAGTATTACAAAGATAAATTCCACTGTAATAGCAGTAGAGTTGTTCACAGAAAAGTGAGGAAACCTACCAACCTGTTGTTCCCAATCAAGCAGCAAGAAGTTCTGTCTCCTCTATATACTGCTAAAATTAAACATGGCTGAGCTGCATTCTTCTGCATTTACCCTTGATTACACCATTGATCTGATGTTGGTTGCCAAAGAAGCTTAATAATGAACTGAAGTATTTATCACTAAAATTGAGTGAAATGAGCTCACTAGCTTTGTTCCAAACCTGGTTCATAACACACAGGTTCTACTCACTCTAATTTACATTATTTGCATTATTGGCAGCTCTCCCAACAATACTGTATTAGGCTGAGAATTGCAAGTAAGCATGTATTTGTTTTAGTATCACTTAGGCAATTATTCATTGCAAGGAAAGCTTTGCTTTCTCAGTTTAGATATGACTGTGGTTTAAATATCCTTTCAAAAAACCACGAAGAATCTATTCCAAGTCGAACTGTGAAATTTACTACTAGGCAGAATTTCAGAGCCAGAAGCTAAGGGTTTGATTCATGAACATAAGCCAAAAAAGGATGCCTTTATATTGAATCTGTCAAATGTATTCATGCTTGTTAACACCATATAAATCTTAGTTAATAGGTTTTCTAATTCTTGTTTCCTTTTTTTTTTTTTAATTTAATCCTCTGTCACAGTCTGAAGCCACCACCTGTAAGGAGACAGCAAAGAAAAGTAAATCTGGGAGCTGAGAGATTACCATAAACATTCATTCTCTTTACAGGACCTCAGCATTCAAGGTGAGTTTGGACTGACAATTTTTCATTTGGAGTCAAAAAGTGAGTTCCCTGGACAAGATAAGCATCTTCTAGAGAATGTTACAAGTGCCTTCATCTTTTCTATCTCCTCCTACAGTATGTCTAACTGTGGCTTATGGCCACCTGAGCACCTCCAAAATGACTGATCAGAGCTGTGCCCCACAGCCAGGGCTTGATTTGGAAAGCTGCCTGAAGCTGTGCACTGATAATTAACTAAATCAGTAATTCTAGCATCCCCAATTGTTTGTTTCCCTTTTGCTCCCCCCTGCACTCTCCCTTCTGTGTAAGCACAATATTATTTAATCAGTAACTAGTTTGCCTTGGTTTTCTTTTTATAATAGATCAGCCTTCCTGAGCAAAGCAGAGGTAACAGATGAGTGTACTAATTGGAGATGTCAGGGCATTGGGGATTTCATTAATGACTGAGAAATGGACTGAGAAACAGACTGAGAAACATCAGACACTCCTCTCACCTCATCATGTGCCTTATCTGTGGAAAAATGAAAAGCTGGTTAAGCCCTTTTGTATTTTAGAATAGATTATGAGTGGGTACCAAAAAAGGCATCCTGTCAGATAAAGGTACATAAAAACTAAGTTTGTTTTGTCAAACAAAATATTAGAATGGAACCAAAACCAACTCATGAGAATGCTTTAATGTTTTTAGATTGAATTTTAAGACTGAATTTTTCTCAGCCAAATATAACCAAAATCTTTCCAGAGAAGAAATCAACACATAAGTTACCTGCCCAAGAATATCTTTTAATTCTTTAGAAACCTTTTAAAATTCTCTTGACCATTCACATAATGCAGGCAGGAAGAGAGGATTACAGGACTTCATACAACTCTGCTGAAGCAATGAACTGGGAGGCAAGACTTGCAGGTTGGTCTGTGACCTCCACTGCTATCTGACTCTCAGCAGAACATCATTCTCTACCTAAATCACCACTCTTCCCTTGGTAACATTGAAAACTTGATTCTCCACTCTCCTTCCTATAAAAGGTTTAGATGTTTTGAAGAGGAAAATCATTGCATAGGCTGGATTCTTCAAACCTTCATTGTATAAATCAGGTTCTCTATAATATGTGCTTTATTGGAAAACAAAAAAACTGATTCAACTGAAACAGATTTCTTTTCTTGAAATATATCAATTGGACAACAATCCCCTCAAGTCATATGGAACTTCAGACAAGTGAAAATGAGAGAGATTCCATCCACCATTTCTCACTGCCAGAGCTGCTCCCTTTCATCTCAATAATGGATTTCAGGTGGCTGCCTGGGCAGGCAGCTCGCTGGGACAGGAGGTCTGTGCCCAGAACCAAGCTCCCTTTGGAGAGGGACAGGCCCTGCAGCTCCCTGCTGCCAGCCATGCACATCACCTTGAGTGCCTTGGCAGGGTTTGTTCTCACAGTGTTCTCAGCCCTGGGCACGAGATGAGCTCTCCACAGCCTTCATTTCATCTGCACAGCGAAAGGTGTGCTTGAGTGTACTTCTGGGTCGAGTGCTCTCTGAAGGATGTACTTCTCATTGTGCCCAATTCCTGCCAATCCTTATTAATAGAATATTTATTTCCACTCTGGTATGTGCAGGAGGTTCTGAGCAGAACCAATACTCTTTTCTATCCAACATACTGAATGAATGCCTGTAAATTTACAGATTTAATGTGAAATTTTTCTCAGGAATGGAGCTTCTATAAAGTTATGTTTTGTTTAGTTTAGACAGACCTGGTAATGTCATTATCATGGGCATTTCTTTGTCATCAATATGACCTAAGACTATTTATTAACTAGCTATAAAATTAATTGGAAAATAAAAACCTTTTTTTTTTTTCCATAAAGGTCTGTTCAAAGTCCAGAGAAAGTTTAGTACCCAGAATTCATCTTCTAAGGTTCTGTTTTGATCATTTCTAGCTGAAATTACTTCTTGGATGTTGTTTTAACAGACGGTGATGTTACAAAGAACTAGGTTGCTATGACTCAACAAGCAAATAAATTTGCTTCCAGCTTTAAGATAAAATTAGATTTGTTCTCAGAAAGCGACCATTCAAAAAATCCTGGGTCCCTGCTAAGAATATTACTGGCCACTTTTTAAGTATCAGCTTTCTCTCTAGAGAACTATTAAATCTTTACCTCAATTATAAAACCTTTTCTCTCTGGGGTTACATAAGAGATTTTGTCCCAAATTTTCCAGAGATAGTGCTCACAGAATTTCATTTTTCCAAAGGGAAAATTTAGAGATTAACTAATTATTTTCTGCCATGAAATAATAAACATTTTTAAAAGGATATGCTTTTTCAACTGAAAGTAAATTTCCCTGGGGGAAAATGTTAATTTCTAACTTGAGATTTTCAGTTAAAAGGAAGTTGTAATAATATATTTGCTTTCCAAAAATAAAGAAAAAAACACATACCCTTTTAAAAAGTTACAGTGTTTCATATAATACTTTCAAAACTGTACCTGTTCACTGCCTGGTTTAATGAGAAAACCAAGATTTTTTTCCACAGAGGTTCTGTTACTGAACAGATTAAACCATATTCTTAAAATTGCCTTAGATCTAAACTGTGGAATCTTGTTGCCATTGAATAATATTGTTGCTTATAGAGTTGGGTTTTTTTGCTAGCCTATTCTCTTAGTTATGGTTCCAACTTTCACAGTTCGTTAGTAATGACCATGTTAAGATTTATCGGAAAGATTAATATTTATTTTGATGAGTCTTCTATGAATATTTTTTCTGCTAATCATTACTGAAATTTGTAAAATATTCAACCGAGCTGAAGAGAGCAGAAAAAAAGGTCACATATCATTGAACAGTCTATCACCATGGCAAATATCACAAAATAGCCTGTAATTGTGAAAAATCAAACATAAGTGAGACCATAAAGCTAATTTCTTTCTTTCAACGTGCATTCAGGGAGAAAAAACAAAAAAAAAAACCACATGAGCTGAAAAATATGTTAATACTGTAATTCAGCGAGGCTAAACTTTATAAGGCACATGATTAAAACTTTTAGGGAGTCTAAGCAAAGCTATAATTTTATCCATACCAAATAAAAGTATGTAATAAAAACCACATAAAATAAGAAAACACTAATTTTGATACACTGGCAAGCCTAGGAGTGTATCTATACAAGTTCCTTTATTAACAATTCAGGCTCCTTTTAGTAGTTCAATAATACATTATGGTTTCATATGAAAATCATGCTGCAAAGAAAAGACATCACTCTAAGCTAAAAAAATCAATAATTTCTAACAGAAATGAGGGAATTACTTTGACTTGCAGCTCTCTATGCCTACCGTTCTCAGGGTTAATGGTTATGGGGAGCATCTTTTCAGTATGCAAATTCCCTAAGGCTAAATTAGAGATTAGGAGCCAAAAATTAAGCCCCACCCCACACTCTGCACAGTATCAGGAATTAAAGCACTGTTCTTCCCTTCTTTGTCTTTCATGATGCATGTATAAACCTCAGGAAAGGAGAGAAAGGTCTCTGCTCCTCACTTCAGATATAACTTCATCTTAATTGTGAACTTATACTGTCCTCCTATCAAAAGGGCCTTTCTTCAAAAGAGGTGTTCCCAGCCATCTGTTCATCAGGAACATTGCCAGCTGGCAAATTTGGTTGGGTTTTGTTGCTTTAATTCATTTTCAAACACTTCATATGTCCAGATCTGGCAGCAGTAACAGGTTTGTGTCTGTCAGCCCACTGTTCCCTGATGAGAGGCCTGGGAGCATGCTGATCATACATATACAGATAATTAGGGCCGTGGTTAGGATAAGGTAATGGACTGATTTACCTCTGTATCCAGTTAAGTGGCAACCTCAGGAGCACAGGGTGTAGCAGGCAGTGCCCCATGATCTCCCACTGTCTGATTCTTGCCAGGTGAGCTGGAGAGGCCAGGCTTCCCATCTCCTTGGGCACAGCTTGCCTGCTAGGAGCTGTGAGAGGGGAAAGTACTTCAGCAAGGAAAGGGAGGGTAAACAGCCCTACTTCTAGACAGGAAAGGATGGTTGTTACGCCCATTTTGTGGCTTTGTTTCCTTTTCATGAAGTGCTAAAGGCCCCTGGCACAGTTTTAATGGCCCATGTGGTTGAACATAAGCAGCAAACTTTTGAAAAAGTGTGGGAGCCAAATCTTCTTTTACAGGCACCCTTGCCTCTGTGGTGCCAGCTCTCTGTCACATGCAGTGATCCTTATTTCAGCCTAATGATGAGTGAGGGCCCTGCTCCAGAGTGTTACCCTTGGTGATCCACAATGGTGCTTTGGGGGCAAACCTCCCTTCAGTCTGAAGGAAATTCTAATGTAGGGTCAGAGCAGCTGCATACAAAGTGAGTCTGTTCTCTGCACTGACAGGGTTCTTGAGAGACCTTCATGGGTAAATGCCAACCCCCAGGCTTCCTCCCCTCTTACCTCTGTTCCACAGAACTGAAGCCCCACAGAGGAGGGACCACCACGGGAGAGAAGCCTGGAAAATAATTTTACTGAACTCTGTAAGCCTGGCAGGCAGATCCTCGAGTGTATGTAGTAAATTTACATCACAAGGCACAGAATGAATATTTTTTCTGTATGGCCAAGAGTGGAAAATGCAGCTATATTTCGAATACATTCAGCCATTCTTTAAAAATACAGTTCTAGAAGGAATTTGAGGAATCAAATGTGCAGTTGTGTGTATTGCATAATGTGTACACACACATACACACCTGTAATTGCATGTGCATAGAAAGATCACATCCTGCTGCCTTGGTTTTCCATTTCTCACCAATAACTTTCCAAACCCCTGATAAATTCTATGCAAGTCTGTCAGAAGAAAAGGGATTCTAATGCCTGTTCATAAGTAACAGCAAAACTTTGTAGAAAAGCATCTCTCAGGTCTCTGTTTATTCTATAATGTGTCAGTGAACCAAGTGGTACAAATTTGTGGGGACCCAGTCTTTGTTCTGCTCATGATGAAAGTGTTTCTCGTGATCTGGCATTGCTCACTGTCAGACAGCAGGTTCAGTCACCAGAGACCCCATGGCTTTGTCTAACCTTGTATCCAGCTTGGGTTTGTCAAGCACTGCCTGATGTAATCTAGTTCAGCTCCTTGTTCCTTGAATGGGGAAAAGCAGCATTTGTGAGTGATCCATACAGAGTGGTGATCTCACAAATCACATTGGGTCTCTAAGGAGCAAACCCCTCTGCAAATGAATGAAATCATTATCACATGATGCAGGCCTCAGAATTGCATCTGCCTTTTCCCCCTGGCACTGGCAGCTTCCAATCAATGTTCCATCTGATGGGCAAGGCCTGACAGAGCAGGGGTGTGGGTCCTTCAAAGCTGAGTGCTTCTGGGCAAAGCATTTCTAATGCTATAGCATGAGCATAAAAACACAATCTCAGAAGATTCATTGCACATTAAATGCCCTTCATTGAATATCTACTGAGAGAATAAACTTGCTGTTTCTGATTTTACTCTAGAACAGTGCTAATGCATACATTTGGTGGACAAATTGTTCTACATCCTCCTCCACAATCTACTTAGTGGAGGTGGAGTTGTACACGTGCTAACAATCAAGTCAATACATAAGTGTTGCACTGAAATACACTATATTAGCAACGTATTTTAAAGAACTTAAACTATTAGAAGGACTGCAGGGTGATTAGTAGATCGGTTTGCAGAATGCTTTAGGAAAATGTCTTCATCAGAGGATTTCTTAACTGAAGACCTGAAATACATCCTTAACTGCTTTATTCAACCAAGTCTTCCACAGCGTATTTCCCTGTCTCAAAGTATTAGATGCAACACAGAGTTAATTGAATTTTTTGTAGGCTTCACATTAAATTTGTGCTAAAGGACATTGCTGAGTCAGGGATTTAATGGACAAACAGTTAAACAAAGGAATCATGTGCATGGCTTGAGCCAGGAGGCAAGAGGCAGGAATCCAGAGGTTTTTTTCACAGCTCTGCCTTTGGGAAAGTGAGATTAATCTTTATATTGTAATAGATTTTGAGCTTTCCTTAATACACCTTAGGCATCCCAGATATAATTAGAAATAGCAATCTAATGTCGGTCTCGTACTTATTGTACTTCGCAATTGTGGGATTTAGTTAATTAGTAGGTTTCATGTGCATTGGGGTCCTTGGATGATGAAGGTCGTGTACCTACTTAGATGTCTGGAAAAATGTAGGCTTTTATTATTCAAATTAACTTGTTCTTATTAGTCAGTTATAGAGAGCTGAGGAGGACTGAGGCTGAGAACTCCAGCTGTTACGAGAGAAGACAGAGTCAGCATTATCACTAAAAAAATTACGATAAATTTAAAAAAAAAAGACGGAAAACATGACACATGTAAAAGTCCCATTTGAAAATTAGGATAAACTGTGCTGAAAACAATGAGGGGAAGATAACCAGGTCTTGCTTGTGACCTGGACTTAGGTTCTTTGGTGCCTTGAGAGCACAGCTAAAGCTCTTCCCTCCATTTTGGAAATGTGTAAGGATTTCCTTTTCTGTTACTTCTATCTTCTGAAGCATGAAGGCCAACATTCCCACCCTTGGCACAGTGAGTTACTGTGGAAGAATCCCTGTCTCACATTTATGTGGCCATTTTTCTTGAGAGATCCCTTGTGACTTCTCAAAGGATGGTGAGGGGAGAGATGTTAGGCAGAAAGACACACTGGAGAGACCTTCTTTTCCTCAAAGAAAGCAGTGAAGGAAATCTATTAACCTTTCTCTATCCATCAGTGTTTCAAATCTCTTTGTCTTTTGAGTGACTCTTTCATTTTAAAATAAAATGTCATATGCACTTGGTTCAGTTCCAAAATTCAGATTTTATATTAAAACCAACAGCAAAAGCAACCAAAAAGTTAAAAAGGACATTCACGAGGACAGAAACATACATAACATTTGCTTTTCCAGCTTATAAGCAACACTGGTTGCAAAGTCAAATAGTGGAATGGCTCCTTAAAAAAAAAAAAAGTAACCAGTCAACACCATTCTCCCCTTCAGGATAAATATCTTTAATGATAATTAGTGTGCAGGAGTTCATATGAGTCCATCCTAACTTTGGTGCAAAAGACAAAGATCACAAGACACAAAATAAATGAAGGAATCAAATATTGATGGGCAAGTAGCAGCAAATTCAATTCTTTGATTTCTTGTTTCTATTTTTTGCAGCTTTGAGCCTTGGTCCAGAACAAACTTCTGCATGTTAGTAGTCTACTTAAGCTCATCAATTTCTAGATTTTAGGATTCGAATGAGCCATTATTTTCATCCAGTGTCACCTGCAGAATACAAGCCAGAGAATTCCAGCTGATAATTTCTGTGGTTCAATCAGCTGCTTATTGACTTGATCTCCTAAAATGCTGAGCTTTCTGGCCCCAGCTGGGTCAAGCATTTCAAACTGATCCATGTTGAGAGGGAGACAAGATGGCTCCTCACAGCTTAAAACTAACAACAGATATGTCTTTCTTGAACAGAGCCTAAAGTAGTTTTCTAATAAAGGATTTGATCCTTCCTGGTGGTAGGAAGGGGATTGAGGTGCCAGACCCATAACCAAGGCAGGGGAGAGTGAACACAGATTCCCCAAACACTGACAGGATCCTTCGTAGGGCTGTTCAGAACACAAACTCTGCTTTTCTTCAAATGTTACTTTGTTGGGGTCAAACCAGGCTTTAGAATGTGCTGATTGATGGAACTGTAGACAGAAATATTCCTAAAACCTAGAGAAGACACCTTGGATGATTCCAAGGACTTCAAAACTCACCAAATCCCCAACCTTCTTACTGTGGAAAGGGAAATTTTAACAAAATTTCATTTCATTAAAGCTTTGAATTTAACTCCAATGCAGAAATAAAACAAAGGTGAAATCTCTCAAGTCAGTTTAGAAGCAAAACACCAGACTCCTGAGGAAGCAGATTCCTTGCTTTCTTTTTTCTCTGCCTTTTTAAATGGGTTTTTATACTTACTTACTGCTCTCTGGGACTGTGCCTCTTGCTTTCTTTGAGCACTCTTACAAAAGCAAGAAAGGAAAAAAATACTTGTCATTCTTTAATCCTTGAGTTCAACAGACAATCTGGGATTCCAGTCTGAAATGTCAAACTGCTTACGTCCACCTACAGAACAAAGTTGAATTTTCAAATCTTTTATTTATTTATCTGTTTGACTGGGTTAAATGTTATCCTAGCACCTGTCATATTCCTTGTTAAAGCCCTCTGGTGAAAGGACTTTGAAGCAGTGTTCATAAATCTCATTCTTAAATAGCATTCCTTTGAGGTAAAAAAAAAAAAAAAAGTAAATAAAGAGACTAACAAAGATTGCTATTTTTCACTGTTCATTAGATTTTCATATCTGGAATAAACAGGGGTCTTTAAAAGGAAAAAAAGCAAAGCAGCAACTCCAATTGCCTGCAATAAGTAAAGTACCATCCCCAGGTCTGCATTCAGCTCCCATCCTAGCGCAGCACCCTTGTGTGTTCAGTGCACAAGAACCTGGGTAACAGCTCTGAACAGCTGTAAGCTTTATCCATCAGAAGTGCCACAGTATGTGCATGTAATGGCCTGAATTCCACTCCTTCACTTGCCCAAAGGCTGGGGGTAACCTCTCCCTGAAAGTCAATTAGGGTCCATGTATAATTGAGACTCTCCAATTTGCTTATGGAATGGGCATATTCCCCCTTGAATATCTGCACTCTGAACTCCGCAGGAAAGTCAAAGCCACACTCAAGACTTCAGACAGCTATTGGGTTTATTTCTTATTCCTTTGAAAAATCTCAAAATTGTGTTCAGTTTCAACTGAAAAAATGGCCTTATATCCTCCAAAACTGAAGTGTTTTCCTTTTTCTTCACTATTTTGAAAGACAGATGCTTACTTGATGTAAAACTTAGATCCAGTTTACATTTCTGAACATGAAACATCTCCTATGATAAAATATGAAGCAATATGACATTACTTCAACATTCCTACTTTAATTCATTTGAAGTTTCATTTTAGAAAGGTAAAAATATTTTGTGTAATCTTCATACTGTAATCAATATGTCATAAATTCATTTTACTAGAGTATTTAGATATGATTTGATTATTTTAGGGGGATATGTTAATATCTAATTTGAAAAATTAAAAGTTCCATGTTTTCAAAAATATTTTAAAAAAAATAATTTTTGACAGCTATCCCCATTTCAGCTTTTCATTTTGAACAGGACATCAGAAATTGCTGAAAGAATCATGGTTTTCAGACCAGACTTCATACATTGTTGGTAGGACTGCTCAGATTTATGAGACCATCATAAAAACAAATTCTTGTCATCTGTGCATTTAGCAATTACCTCTTAATTTAACTTCATATCAAGTCAGGAACAGCCTTACTTCCACCGTGGTCTGAGGGTACAGCTGCATTTGCAGAATCAGTGAGTGAGCAGTGCCATAGCAAGTGGCACTTATGGCTCATCAGTGAGTGTCAATAACTGTGTGTAGTCTGTGCATGTGAATNCTTGATTGCCAGAAAGGGAAAGGAAAAATGGAAACGTCTAACCCCTGAGAGCTCAGACCAAGGGGAGTTTAACACCATGAATTTTATAGCCTATTTATTTATCCATGTCACTGTAATGGTCAGTGGCCTTCTATAACTGTACAAGGAAAAAAAAAATTCCTAAAAGAAAAGCTACCTAAGGTCTCATCAATTTTTTAGGGCTGATCTGTTCTCCTCAGTCAGCAGAGGCTCTGTACTTAGTGCTGTGCAGCTGAGCCAAGGATGGCAAAGATGGAGGTGAGAAGAAGCCGAATTGAACCAGCCAGTAGTGTCTCAGGTGTGTTTTCTGCATTAGCTTCAGTATAAAATAACCTTCTTCACATGTCTGCATTGCAGAGAGAAGACACATCAAAGGTGGCTTAAAAACAAAACTAACAGCAAAACCAAGGAGCACCTGACTGCTCCCTGAGTACCAATCGATGGGCTCTCCTTTTACAGATATGCTGCAACACTACCCTCAGCCAGAGAGGTTAACATTGGCTGGAATTCTTCTGATTTAAACAGCAAATTTAAGAGGAATTGGTTATTTGCAGTATATTGTGGTTAGATGCGCTGTAGCTGGACCCAGATCTTTCTCTGGCTCTTCACCCTCTCTCCTCACTGAAGCTGGTCCTTGCCCCAGGTCTATGTCTGAGTCTCCAGGCTGTGGTAAGGATTAATGCCTGGAAAGTTGGGGTTGCATCTCAGGATGATCGAACCAAAGAGGGAAAACAATTTATACAAAGTGAGACTCCTCACAGTTCGCCTTTTTGTGCAGAGCAGAAATGTCAAGAAAAGGTTCAGACAGGTACACAGCAGCACATGTGCAATCAGGCAGCACTAAGCTGTCATCTTCCTCTGATGTGTTAGGAGTGATAGCGGCAGAACTGCCACATTCCCAAC
>VZTN01013612.1:3328-13542 GCA_013400515.1 Erpornis zantholeuca | reverse complement strand
TATAAAGGACCCTCCTGGGCTGTAGATACCTGTCCTTCCTCCTTTTGACATTGTGGCACATAACCTCTTTCCTATTAAGTTCTATTTTAAGAGTGAATAAAGGATATTTTCAGATTAAGTTCTATTTTAAGAGTGAATAAAGGATATTTTCAGAAACAAAATTCTCAAAAACTTGAGATCTCTGCTCTAATGCAGGAGTCACATTTTTAGGGTGGGGTTTCTTTTTGGTTTTTTTCTTTTAAGTAGTCACTTGGTTTATGCAAACTAGAGTAAAGGCAGGAATAAAGTCAGTCATCCTACTTCATCCCTTTCAATCAGGGACAGCTGTGTAATAGATACCCACATTAGAAAAACACACAAAACTTTTCCAAATTTTATACCACCATGCACCATAGGCTACAGATTACATGCTGCACGTGACAAAAATTCATGGTAGGACAGTGAAAGATGCTGCAGGATGAGAGGATAAGAAATCATGTCCATGGCCATTGTTCTGGGCCTTTCCACTAAATGGATTCCTTGATAAATTAAGTTCCCAAATTACCAGGAAAATTTCCCAGGGAAAATGGTGTCTTATTATTCAGCTCAGACACAGTACCACACCAATGAGATTATATGTTCTTGAATAAACCTGGTTTGGATGTGGTCTGTTCAGGTCGAAGGAGTGTGAGTTTGTTCAAATCTAGGCATGTTGAAACAATTTTTGGTCTTCCTTTGCTACCTGGCAGGCACCAAATTACTTTTCCTCTTGAGAAAGTTAATTTTACTCCTTCATCCTGAAGACAGAACTTGTACTCAGATATAGTTGGAAAAATCTATTGGAGTATGTAAATTTCAGTTTTGTTTTTTACCCCCGTAACATGGAAAAAGCATTCAGTTTATAGGAAGCTGTTGATATGGTGCTAACAACACCAAGGTCATGATTTCCATCCCCACTGAATCCCCTTGGCCATTCACAAAGATTTGGACTTGATGATCCTTGTGGGTCCGTTCAGCTCAAAATATTTTGTGATTTGGTACAGACACTTTTCTTCTCATGTAAGCTAAAAGCCAAGATTCTCTGCATTCCCAACTCCTGTGACTTTCTGTGATTTTGTTATATTAACAGAACCATGCAAAAATAATCTTCAGATATTTCCATTCTGAAACAGATTTTTTTAAAATCTAGTAGTCTCATCTGTAGAAAAATGTAGAATCCTTTCTGGTGCCAAATGTCAAAACATTAGAACTTTCCATGCAACCAAGATGTTCATTCTCTTAATTATGAAATGTCAAGTTTTGTTTCCTCTTATTATGTCAATTGTAACATTTGCTTGCATTAAATGCTTTTTCCAAAACATTGTAAATGTTTTTGTCTTCAAATTTTCATAATTTGTCTGCATGAATTTTAAAGATAGCCAAACAAATCTCAAAATGTTGCAAGGCTACAAGATTGGATACTTCAACGTTTTGAGAAGTGATAATCATAAATTATAAGGTAAATGCAAAAATCACTTACAGATTTGCAAGCCCAGCCTTGATACCAGTTCTTTTTACTGTTCTTATTGCACATAACAGCAAAACATTCCTGTACTGATAGTTACCTGGCAGTTTGGTTTTTTTTTTCCAAAAGTCCATAAAGAAGAAGGTCCATAAAGAATATTCAGATTAGGATCCTAATTTAATTGCTAGAATCTTTTAGTTTGTTTGTTTGTCTGTTTGTTTTGGGGGGTTTTGTTGGGTTTTTGGTTGGTTGCTTAGTTGGTTGGTTAGTTGGTGTGGGGTTTTTTTTTGTTTTGTTTTTTGGATTTGAGGTATTTAAATTCTCTTTCATTCTGAGAAGCCAGACACTAAATCCTATTTTGTCTTAATATTCTGAGGGTATAGCAGAGTGATGCCATCCTGAGTCGGGCACAGACATAAGAAGGTTTTGACTGGAAATGTCCTACCTTATTTTAATTACCTAAGCCTCAGGAACTGAGTGCTGATCTAGGGTACTTCTCTAGAACATAACAAATTTTAGTGAAGTAAAATAGCCAAGCCAATGAAGAAAACCTTTCAGAAGACAAAAGAATTATCCCATCTCTAGCTGGTGAATAAGAGTGTCTAAGATGGACCAAGTGAAATGCCACATTTTTACACAGAATTACAAAAACCTTAAGGTTCATTTGAACTTTATAAATGATTGAACTTTAACTGATGGTGTCCTCAGACACTGCCAATAATGGCAGCCACATTAATATGTAGAAAAGGCAGGCTAAAGCCTCGATGTAAACTTACTGGCACTGAGGCAATGACTAAAGACCCAAGATATTTGCAATAGGTGAGTTCACATGCTGTAATGCATTTGCTGCTGAGACACATTGCCCAGAGCAGAAATACAGATTCTGCTGCTCTGACCCACATTGCCTTTTTTTTTTTGGTAAATATCAACTCAGTTAAGAATTTTTCTTCTTTGCTGTCTGGTCAGTGAAAAAATGCAGCATTTTTCCCTGAATATTCAGATTCCTTCTGACTATATAGCCATGAACCTGTCTGCTTTATGTGTCTTTTACTGGTTGCATCCTGCCTTCACATGTTTATTTCTTATGCTTAATACAGCATTTTCTGATCTGTAGTTAACCACTGTCAAAACAGATCAAGAATTTCTTCCTTTCCTCAGGCTAATTAATAGGGAAACTTCTTTCTTATTTTATTTTGGAAATGTTTGTAAAAATTAATGAAGCATGTTTTGCTAAATTGAAGCTGTTGAAATTTTACAACTGAAATATATGCTGCCTTAGTGAGAAAGACTTAAGCATGGAGGAAAAAGTAATGCATAGATAGTCCTTACTAAACTAGTCACAAAAATGGCATGTATTTGTATTGTTTATTTTTTAATTGCATAACTTGCAATTCTTAAGGAAAAACACACTTATGTTACTGATCAATTAAACCTAGTGTATCCAGTCTTGCATTCAAAGTACATTAAACTTCCAGCTTCAATATCCCCAATTTCTACACTCTAACTATCCTTCAGGATATTATGTCAGTATGCTGAGTTAGGAAAAGCAATGAAGAAATACAATCTCAGCCTTTCCTGGCAGCCAACAAGGCCTGAGAGCAAACCATGCCTGACCAACCTGGTGTCCTCCTGAAACGGAGTTACAGCAGTGGTGGATGAAGGAGGAGCAACATCATCTGCCTGGATTTGTAGAGAGCATTTGGCAGTGCCCTGTACAGCACCCTTGTGTGTAACCAGGAGAGGCATGGGTCTGACTGAGGGACTACTCTGTGGATGAAAAGTTTGCTGGATGGATGGTTGGCATTGTGGTGGCTGACTCCATGTCCAAGTGGAGACCTGGGGCAGGTGATGTTGCTCAGAGGTCAGAGCTGGAACCAGCCTTGTTTAACACCTTTGTGGGTGGCATGGACAGGGGGATCAAGGGAATGCTCAGAAAGGTCACTGATGACACTGAGCCATGGGGTGAGGGAAGGGATGCCACCCAGAGGGATCTGGACCTGGAGGCTGGAGAGATGAGACTGTGGGAACAGCCTGAAGTTCAATGAGGCCAAGTGCCAGGTCCTGCACCTAAATCAGGGCAACCCCAAGCACAAGCCCAGTCCAGGCACTGAATTGATTGAGAACAGCCTTGAGTATAAAGACTTAGGGGCATTGCACATAATCCAACCTCTCCTATGGAGACAGGATGAGAGACATTTCCAGAGACAACTTCTCTGGAAAACTTGTTCCATATGCACAGTAAAACATTTCTTCCTAATATCTAACCTATGGTCTTTCAGTTCAAAGCCATTTCCTCTCATCCTTTTAGACTGTGCCCTTGTACAAAGTCCCTCTCTAGCCTTCCTTTAAATTCCCATAATTTCCAGAAGGATGAAATTTCCTTGGAGCTTTCTCCAGATGAGCAACCCCAGCTCTCTCAGAGTATCCTCATAGGAATTGCTCTAGCCCTCTGATCATCTTCATTTTGGATTTTTCAAGGCCAGATTAAGGAAAATGGTTGAGTCAAGGTGTCTCTCCCTTGACAGAAGGATTCAAATTAGATTTGTGGTCCCTTTCAAACCAAACCAATCTATGATTCTATGATTTTCAGCAGAAACTATTGTTAAAAGTCCTTACTTATATTGCGGTATTTCAACAGAAAGTTTAGGTCAAATTTACACATAGGAATGAAAAAGAACACAAAATGATAATGAAGAATTTCCATTTGAAGCTATAGGAAAAGAAAATTTTTGATTCACGCATCATAAGCCTTTGTTGCCCAGCTTTTTGTTCCTATTGTCATTACAATATCTTTTTGACAACATTTGCCCTTCCCAATCCATCACTTTGTTCTGATGTATAAGGCTTAACTATCAATGTTTTCTCTCTCTTATTTCCTCTTTTCTTTGTTTCTTTCAAGTGGATTAGTCATCTAGTTTGACTATAACCTCATTCTAATGAATGAAATAGGCTGGAAAGAAAAGATAATATTCAAATTACCGTATGATTTAAACACGGTGATGCTGAAGGACTCTGCACTTAACTTTTAGACTCCTAAGTCCAAGAACTGAGTTAGACAAATGTAAATATTTCAGTCTGAAGTTTCCAGTGATGTGGATTTTAGCAGGGTGCAGATAGGTTTAAGAACTTAGCTGAAAATTCATATCTGAAATTTCAGTTCTCTCTTGGACTGGAAGTCCTATGTCTGGATTGAGCTGGGTGCCTCTTTAAGGCTGGGATCCCAAACCTTAAATCAGATCCAGGTTTTGCCTAGGAGCAGGAATGTGGGAATAAGTAACTGTAATAAGTAAATGAGGAGAACTGTATGCAAAAAGACTTACAGGTCAGCCTTCCAGACTCCTTTACCAGAGTGACTTTAGTTACAGCTCTTTTCTTGTTCTATTATATTCTTCAGAGGGAAAATTCTTATTCATTCTTGTTTTATTTCCTTTTACCACACTGGGAATGCTATTTGATATAATGACAATGATGCTAAAGACAGTGATGACAGCCATCAGTTTATGGAATATTTCTTTCTCTGGCAGTCTGTTCTTTAACAGCATTTAATTAATGCTGCTGAAATGAAGGAAAGGTTAGATTCAACTCTCTTTGCATCAGCTAATATTTCTTGACTAAACTGGAAGGTTATCTGAGAAGGGACACAATCATGGATTTTCCAAAAACCTACACTCTGTGTGTAGCAAGTTGCACATATTAATGTAATGTGTTCTTTCTGCACACATGTAGGACAAGTTATTTGTTGTTAGGTATCCAAGTATTATTGTGGTTTAACCCCAGACAGCAATGGGGCCCCACCCAGGCATTGACTTCCTCTGCCTCAGGATGGAGGAGAGAATCTGAAAAGTAAAATTGAGAAATCTCATGGGTTAAGATAAAGAGTTTACAGGTAAAGCAAGAGCTGAGCAGGAAAGAAAAGCAAAATTAGAAACTCATCCATGACTTGCCAGGACAATGAGGTGTTCAGCCATCTCTGTCATGTGTAATGATTTCCTGCAAAGACAGACATCACTCTGAACATCCCCACATTCCTTCTTCAGGTTTATATCCTGACACCAAGTGATCTAGATTATCTTGGTGGTCACTTGGGGTCACTTGTCCAGGCTGTGTCCCCCCCTCACTTCCTCCACACCCCCACCCCTCTGGCTGGTGGGGCTGAGTGAGAAGAAAAAGTGGCCTTGGCTCTGTGTAAGCCCTGCTCAGCAATAATTAAAACATCCTTCAATTATCAACATGATTTTCAGCACAAACCCAAAACACAGCCCACACCAGCTATTATGAAGTCTATTAACTCTATCCCATCCCAAAAAAGCACAATATAAATTTTGCTGTCACATTGAACAGCCCAATATAAGAATATACTTACACAGCTTTGATTAAAGTGCTAAAAGAGAAACACAGGTTGGAGGGAATTTTGCAAATTATAGCAAGGTGTGACATTGGACAACCTGGGACTGCCAACCTCCAGCTGAATATTTCTAATCTCTTATGAAATGTATTTTGCAATATTAATTTATTTTGTTTGGGGGTCATTGACATTGTGCTGCCTTTGCTCAGGTGTGATGGGGAGTTGATGGGCTGTCCACAGTTTCATTAGAACTGAAGAACTGACTTAATACCTCTGCCAGACAAGCAGAAAAAGAACCACTGTAAAGCTCCAAAGAGCAGTGTTTATAAGTTTTCAAATAGAAGCAGAGAAACACCAATAAAGTTTGGATTCAGCTCAAGTGTACCATCAACCTCAGGCAGCTTCCTGGTATTTTTATTTATTTATTTTTTTATGATCCATTTATCTAGTACCACTGAAAGATCTATAGAGAAAATTACTGGGGCAAAACAGAGATCCAATTGCACATTGCACAATAGGAACAAATAATTCCTGTTCTCATTATTTGAATCGATAATTTGCTAAACCAGTATTAACAAGAGCAACAACTTTACCAGGTTAAGGGAGTTTTGTACTGAGTAATGACTGCCTGGAGAAGGAAAGAACAGAGGGAGTAAATCCTAGCAGCCTTTTACTATTGAGGTAGCACATGCAAGTGAATCAATAGTGGCCGGAAAGGTGGTGCTGTAAAGATGTTTTATTGGTTTGACTAAGTAAGTTGGCAGGGAAGCTGCTGCGAGTATCAGTGCAAACAATCAAACTGGCCCAAACACCGAGCTGAAGCCCAAGAGCCTTCACTTTCTTGGAAGCACTAAAAATAATGTTTTGGTCATAAGAGCCTATGTCATCCAGCCTGGCCTGGTGTCAAGGCTATGGACTGCCTAGCCAGGTCGAACATTTTCCTTCAGTCACAAAGGACACCTCACCCCAGCCATTTGCCAAGGACTTTCTCCCAGCTAATGAGCTACAGGCACACCTGAGTCCATCGCAGGAGAGAAGCATATGATAGCACTGAAGAGCTCAGCTTTGATTTACAGCAGCCTGGATCTCCTCCTCCCCTCCTCCCCACCTGGGGCAGCTAGCAGGAATCTGGGTGCTAAAGCTCCCTTTGCACCAAGGGGTGCTTCAATCTTGCTCAGATCTGCCCGGCTCTCTAAAGCAGCCTGTCTCTCTCTATTTTCCACACTGGGAGCCCATGGAGACCAGGCTCCCTGGCTAAATCCTTCACTTAGGTAACTACATTTAGGAAGGTTGGATCTAAGCCCATGAGGGCACAGCCAATGAGTCAGTAGGTTTTCAACACGGAGGCTATAACTTATTAAAGCACGTTACATTGATTTGTTGGGGGGTTTTTCGAACATCCATTAATTGGCTTTTCGCCCAACAGAAATTTGTTGACCCACAAGACTTCCACCTTGGTTTTAAGCAAAATACAGTTTGCTAACATCCTTTCAGCACCAACAACTTTGCCCATGCCTAGGGCAAAAGAGATCTTAGAAGTGCTTCAATATTTTCTTAAATGTATTTTATTAAAAGTACCAATCGTAGTAATAATAATAAACAGTAATACTGTGTTGTGTTGGGTTTGCATGACAAGGTTGTGGTGACAAAGGAACTACAAGGTTGGTTTCTGTGAGAAAATGCTGGAAGGTTCCCCCATGTCTGGCCCAGCCAATGCCAGCTGGATCCAGGATGGACCCACCAGTTCCTGAGCCCTTCAGCAGCTGTGGTAGCACCTCTAGGACAAGAGATGTAAGAAGGTGTGAGGGTAAAAAACCTGCGCAACTGCAACTACAGGCAGAGAGAGTAGTGAGAATGTGGGAGAGGAGCAGCCCTGCAGACAGCAGGGCAGGGCAGGAGGAGGGGCAGGAGCTGCTCCAGGCTCTGGAGCTCAGATTCCCCTGCAGCCCCTGGAGCAGCCCATGGTGAGGCAGCTGTGCCCCTGCAGCCCAGGGAGGGCACGGGAGAGCAGAGATCCACCTGCAGCCCCTGGAGGAGCCCAGGCTGGAGCAGGGCATGCCCAAAGGAGGCTGTGACCCCATGGGAAGCTGGAGCAGGATCCTGGCAGGATATGTGTATATATGTGTATGTATGAATGTGTGTGTAGAGTTAGAATATATTATTAGTTTTGGCATTGAGCAGACGATATAGGATAAGGAGTGGAATGTCTTGGAGTGACTTTATGGTGTATCCCATATCACCTGCTCTATGCACAGAAAATGAATATTATGCCTTTCTGTGCCTTTAAACTGAGCCTGAGAGGGGAGAGAAGGAAAAAAAAAAAACAGCCAGAGGAACTTTTTTCAAAGCAGTTCTGTGCTTCAAGGTCGCTACTCCTCTCTGTAGTTCTTCTGCTGTGGGGAGTGATAGCTGCAGCAGAGAGGGGAGGAAGCACCTTCCTTGCTTTCCAGCCAGCTTTCTGCTCTGTTTTCTTCAAAAGAAGAGAGACAGAGTTTTTCCTGGGACTTTGGTTTCTTCTTCTTCTCTTCCAGACTTGTTCAGAGCACCAGAACATCGAAACCTCACTGGGAGACCTTCCCCCAGCCTGCAGGGGGGTCTGCCACGCCGACCCAGCTCCAGGGAGGAGAGACACCACACCCAGAAGGACTTTAAAACTCTTCCACAGTGAGAAATCTTATTATTTAGCATTATTATTATTTTCTTGTGTGTTTGTTAAAGAAATAGCTTTTTCCTCCAAGGAAATATTTCTTTTCCCGAACCTGGTAGAGGAGAGATAACTACAACCTGCTTTCCATCAGGGGATATTCTCCTCTGAATTTGTCTCAAATCAGGACAGACCTGTAGAGGGAGAGGAACTCAGGCTGGAGATGGTTTGCTGGCAGGACTTGTGACCTCACAGGGCACCCACAGGCAGGAGCAGGCTCTTCCTGAAATATTGACCCCATGGAACTGACCCATGCTAGAGCAGTTCATGAAGAACTGCAGCCTGTGGGAAGGACTCAAACTGGCCAAGTCTGTGGAGGACCATCTCCCATGGGAGGGACCCCACAGTGGATCTGGGGGAGAGTGTAGAAAGTCCAGTCTCTGGGGATCAAGTAATGACAGAGAAAATGTGTGCTGAAATGAATGTTTGATGAACAGCTCACATTCCTCATTTCCCTGTGCTGCTCTTGGGGAGGAGGTAGAGAAAATTGGGAGTGAAGTTGAGCTGAGTTGTCCACCTGAGCAGGGAAGTGACAGAGTGGCTTTTGTGGGCACTGGGCATACAGCCAGGGTGAGCCCATACCCTATGCACATATAAGGAAATTTATAAGTAGACAGTTTTAAGTGTGTTTGTGCCCTTGGCACAAACAAAGATAATGGTGTTTGCTACAATTATTAATTATTATTTTCATTAGTAGCAGTATTTGCATTTCTATTTATTTGTATTTGTGTTTGTGTTTGTATTGCAGTAGTGCGTAATGAAGAGCTTCAGCAACAGATCAGAATTTCATTTAACTATGTACTCTACAAACACAGAACATTCTTAAAATAATTTATAAGCTAAGTATAATACAAAGCTAGGGAATACACACAAATATGCATATAAATGTGAAGGGTTTTGTTTGTTTTTCTATGTGTGTGAGAGGGTGTGAATGTATTTTCTATGTGTGAGACTGCAGAACAAGGTGATGATCATAGTGCACTAAAACTAAACACTTAAATCGAATAAACAAGCCCAGAATCTCAGATTTGTTTGAGCCTAAAACTTACAGCAAACAATAAGATTGGGAAAATTTCCTGAAATTCATGTGAATTGAGCAACTGAAATTTACATAAGTCTCATTCTAACTCCAATCAAACCCGGGGAAGATCTGACCTTCTTTAAAGTCAGATTGGGATGGAAAATGATTGCAAAAGCTTTCTCATGGAAGTAGGATAAGAGATCACACATCACCAACTCTTCTGCTTAGCAACTTTGTTTATACTAAGAAATGTGTTAAATGTTTTAGGCATTGCAGTCCTTAGTGTTTCATTTTTCCTCTTGACAGTCAAATGACCCTCTCTTGTGACAAGGTGTTGGGCCGATAGCTAGACAAATGAATGACTACAATTCACAGTTTTGATTGTGTGAAGTTAGAGATCTGGACAGATTTTAAATCAGTTTCTATTTTGAGAAGGGAAGAATGTACAAGAATGATTTTAGCTATGTCTGGTTTCTACCTGAAAGACAGCAGAAAGGGGAAGGAAGAAAAAGGCTCTGCATTTTCTTCTCACAGTCTCTTATGACAAACGCACATCTCCCAGGTAAAAATGGTCATTGTTGAGCCTGGAATACATCACTCTACAGGAGAAAATATAAGTTACTAGCAAAATTTACCTTGCCTTTTCCTACCATTATCAGAC
>VZTN01013611.1:110999-140271 GCA_013400515.1 Erpornis zantholeuca | reverse complement strand
GGGGCCGGAGGGGTCGGGCCGCTCCCGGCATCCCGCCCCTCCCGCCGCCGCCTGCTCTTGAGTTACCTGTTTTGATGACCCGCGTAGGCTTTTTTTCCCCCCCTTCCTCTCTGCAATGAAAATCCGTGGCCGGTCACTCGCTCCCCTCCTCCCTCGCCTCGCCGCGGCTCTCCTTCCTCCTCCTCCTCTTCCTCCTCCTTCTCCTCCTCCTCCTCAGCGGGAGCCGGTGTCAGTCAGTCACATCAGCTGCCCGGGCATGCAGGGAGAGCAATGCCCAGCAGCTTCCGGGAGTGCCAAATAAAGACAAGTCCAGAAAGGGAGAGAGACGGTGGCAGAGATGGAGAAAGAAAGCAAAAAGTGGGTGGAGTGTGAAAATGGAGAGAGAGGGAGAGGGAGAGGTGTCTCACGGCGGCGGCTGGGAATCTGTGGGGAAATGGCAGTGGTGGAGCACTACGGAGGAGCAGGGGACAGTGCAGGCAATCCAGGGTGAGGGCACCCATGGCCGCTGATATGGTGTCCCCACTTTTGCCCATCAGGCACAGCTTGGGAGAGTTGGAAATGAGCACTCCATGCCATGCTGGCCTGGTCCACACTGGGGAAGAAGTACAGGGCCCATGTGGAAAACATCAGACCCCTCACCTCACATGGCAGGGAGGGTCGAGGGCAGCCTCATGTACACCTGGATACTTCCTTGCCTTCTCTGGGCTGGCCTAAAACTGTGCCAGCCTGACCAAAGCTGTAGCTGGGCCCACGGTGGGGCTGCTGCCTTCATTTGGTGTGGCCATGAAATTAGGACTTCTCCCAGTGGGGAGACCCTCGTGCCTAGGCCTCATTTGTCAGGCTTCCTGGCCTTCATACCAGTCCATGTCCCGTGCCAAATGGAACTGTGAGTGTTCTGCAATTGTGCACTGCTTGTCACCACAACGTCCCAAGGGCCATCCACCTGAAATCTGCTTCACGGGCTCGTTTCAAATGAGCTGGCTTTCTGTGCAGAAGTCTTGGGCAAAGAACTTGAATTCACAGCCTCTAGAGAAACAGTTTGTTCTTGAATGGAAAAAAGAAGCCATTAGATGGTGATAGTAAGAAAGACCACATATATTTTTCTAGTAGATATATTTTCTAGTCAACCGTGTGGACATGCAAACACTGGTAGAACATTTTTCTATCAAATATGTAGCTTATTTTAGAAGACTTTATGTTTCATTTCTGATGGTCTGACAACACCACTATAAAACATAGAACATAAGGACTTGTTTTAATTATGCAGCAGTTAAATGTGAGCTGAGGAAAATCGTATTTTAACAAGAATGCCATAGCTAATAGCAGCTCACAGACCTCACATGCCTAAAGTCAGCATTAAGCAAAAGCAAGCAGACTGTAAGGATCTGTCTGGGATCCAAACTCGGTAGTGCAGACAATATAATTGGCATTGGAAACTGCAAAAAAATCACTGGCACAGTTTCCTGTATGAAGTGAAATGAACTAGTTCTCCTTGGCATTTATAAGCAGCCAGATGAAATCAACAGAACAGCACATGTTTTAAACTGGAGGGTCTTGCCAAACCTTCCAAAAGGGTAAAGGTAGTATGGAATTGAGGACCTGATTACAAAAATGCACAGAACACAGAAACTACTAGAGGGAAGCAAGAAACAAGCCCAGAAAATCTCCTTCTGGAAGGAAAACCCAAAAGGATTAAGAAACACTGAAACTACTACACTTAGAGTAAACTCCAGGTCTGTATTTCTTACAACTCAGAGAAAAAAAAATTTCAGGACTTGTGCAGTATCAGCATGATAAGTTGAAAGTTGAGGATGATAAATGCAATAGAATTTCTGAAGAATGTCAATTTAATTTGAGAAATGTAGAGTAGTTAAGTGATGAAAAGTTTTATAAGCTGATATTGTAAGAGCTCATTTGAGCACTTCACATCATCCTTTTACATAATAGGCATGCAGAAAAAGAGAAACTAGGAGGCATTTCCTTTCCATGGAAAGTTTCATGAGGCTACCAAACCACCAGATGCCCTACATGTCTAAAACACGTCTATAATGCATCTTTGCCCCTGTGTTCTACTGCTTTCTTGACAAAACAGTCAAGTTATTTCTTCTTACCCTAGTGAGAATTTTGGCAAACCTAAAAGGCCAAATCTAAGGTAAAAGGGAGAAGAATAAGTAATAAATTTAGTAAGAGAAAAAAGGAAGATTCAGTAACTGTAAAGTAACCTCATAAAAGGCAGGAAACCCCATGGCAAGCAAAGATAGAAGATGTAGTACCTGAAAATGCTAGAGAAAAAAGCCTTGCAGTTTCTGTAATAAATAAAGATAATCTGAAAGGGCAGTTCTATTAAAGAACTTAATAATTTTCAATTCATGCTGAGCAGCATCCCCCTAAAGAGAAGAGAGATGTGCAAATTTTGGTCTTTGCAAAAATATTGTATGTGCAAAAATACTGACTAGATGACATACATTTGTTCCATCCCATCAGGAAAAAGGCTTGGACAGCATTAAAAAATAACTTTTGAAAGTGGTATTGCAATTGGCATCAGGTGAAACACTGAGCAAGGAATGTCTGGAATATCAGACCTTGGGGCTGAGCACTTTATGCTCTATCTAACAATACATTCAGATATACAGAAAATTCATTGATGCCTGTAATAGAAACATTAACAGGTAAAGATTTTTACCTGAGGTTTTTTTGGTGATGACAGGGCCACCAACTTCTGGATTCCAAGCATTTCAAAAAAGCCTTAAAATTCTAACTTAGGCCATAGTCCTCTTAAAATTTTGAGGAGCTCTTCTTAAGCAAGAGGTGCAGTAATTATCTCTTGCAGGAAGTTACTCAGTTAAAATGTAGCAGCTCATGGAGTGCAGTGGATTTGATTTAGTATAACTTTATGGTTCTTTTTTTATTTTACTTACTAACTTTGCTGCTGCAGACAATCTGTGCCAAGGCTGGCATGTTTTATTCCCTTTTATAGAAGAGTGTATTTCTAAAGTTGTGCAGGGATCCCAAAGTACACATCAGAAGCTGCAGAGATAAGCAATCAAAATCTCTGTAGAATGACAGCATTGTAACCTACTTAAAAGAAAATACTCTGGTGCATCTTTTATTTGCATACATTTTTTTTTTCACAGAAGAAGACTTAAAAATGTTAATTCTTACTTTCCTAGTCTGTGTTGAAAATGGAATTTCAATGTATATGATTGAAAAATTTCTCTGTTGATGAAAGTTGCATCTAATTGGTTCATAGACTAGTCTGGAGAAAACCACAAATACTGTTGCTCATTGCCATGGTTTCATGCAGTCTATATTTGCTGGGGCAATGCAGAAATTATAGTTTAAAATTGCAGAAGCACTTACTGATGTGAAAATAAATTGGAATATCACGTGAAAATCTTGGTAGTGTGATTTGCCAGATCTGCTTAAATAATATTGGAGTGCAGTCAGGACATGTCAAGATGGCTTTTGCTTACCAAATCTGCTGTTTAGTCTACAGAATTTGAAAAACAGCTTATAGCTAATTAACAAAATGGATCAGTGAAGAGCCCTTTGTGGGTATCTTGTACAGATCAACTGTCAAAACATGCAGGAAAAAAATAAAGGGGAATTCTGCCAGAAAAGTGGACTCTTTTTCTTCTTTCTAACTGGGGTGAAATCTGTCATCATTCAAACAGTTCACCTGTAAAATATGCAGGCAGAATCAAATTACATTTAATTTCATAGCTGTCACTCTACTGCTTTTTTACCTCTTCTCTGTATTCTCTTTTATGCAGTAAGCTCTGGGGGTGCAGGCTCTCATAATTGTACATTAATTAGCTGCATGCTTCTTTTTAGCCATGGCAACATAAAAAGTTAAGTAATAAGCATGTGCTTATCGTTAAGTATGTGAGTAATGGCATTCCCGTGTAGCAGAGCACTTAAGCATTCCCATTGTATTTAAGCAGCTTGTCACATATGGAATATGTAATATGGAATTAGTCACTTGTTTAAAATTTAGTATATGTTTAAGGGCTTTGTTGAATCTGAGGGGAAATTGTTCTAATCTCACAAATACTAATTTTTGTGACTACTTTTACTGATGGTAGTTTTGTGGTTTAATTCAGTTCTGTAGGGGTTTTGGGAAATCTCCTCAGTGGATATGGAGGCTTGGGCCTCAGACCTGCTAAGTATTTACATTGCCCTGCCTTTTGATGATCGTGGGATACAGGCTCGTGTTGTGTTTTTGCTAAACAACCTGTTCTATACAGTACTGCATTTTGATATGGATTTCAAGTGAAGTTTTGTTGTTTTCATTTGATTACAGGTAGAAATTTGCAAGGAACTTTTAGTGAGGATGATTTGACTGAGCAAATCTTCCAAGTATGTTAGTGTATTGTTATTGTGGCACCTTGAACTACTCTCTTGCTGTGTATGAAACCTATGGAAGCAGTAGTCAAAAGGAATAACAAAAGGAAAAACTCATTGATCAGTGTTAGTTTTCCCATTTTAGAATCTTAGCATTTCTGTTTAAGCTTCCTGGTTCTGTTTTCACCTTCCTTTTAATCTGGGATGCAGGGGATCCTATAAGAGAGACTGTCAGTGATCTCTGATCAGGCACCAGTACAACTAAACAAAGCACAAGGTAATGCTTCATCTTAATAGTTGAATGCACAGTTCTGCTTTGACAAAGTTTTAGGACAGCTTTACCATGATGCTGGCTCACTGTTCCAGACCCAGATGTGAGCTGCGAAGTATCTTAGTAGGATGATTGCAGCTGGTTAAATGTCCATGCTCTCCACCCAGTCTTTGCCAGTGCTTTGTAATCCATCTGCAACAGAGGAAAATGCAAGTGTACCCAAGCACTGCCAGAAATCAAAACCAACTAAAAGTATTTTGTGGTTATCTTCATGCCACAGCTTCTTTGACTCATTCCAAGTGTCCCACCATCCTTGAAGCTCCAGTCACTTTCAAACTGTGCAAATGGGTCAGGCATGCAAGTCTGGTCTTTTAATCTGTGTATTCTTGCATCTGCATTTTTTTTCTTAGTAAGTGACATATTTTTCCTTGTTGTCTGCTGCTGTGTTTCTTTCATCACCATGTATATGATGGCATCACTGTCATGATCAGAGCTTGTCAAGACTTGCTGTGTCTACATCATCAGTAAAGTGCATCAGATTTCTTCAGGTACTACTGGCAGTTAAAATCCCTCATTTAGTGTTCAGTCAAAGTAATTTTTGTTTATTGCTGAGGAGGTTCTGACATGACTTTCTGTTTTTTTCCCCAGTAAATCCAGGTTGCAGTTGGTTTTTTTGTTGTTGTTGTTTGTTTGTTTGTTTATTTGTTTATTTGGGTTTTTTTTCCATCTCCTAGAGGTAGAAAGCATAGAGTCAGTTCTAAACTTTTTCCTGGGAAGACTTACAAATGATGATTCCCTGAGATCAATATTCTTCCTGCATAGGAAAGCCCAGACAGCTTGGGCAGCAGAGATACTGGAAAATCCAGACACACACACAAAAAATTTTTCCTGAAAAGCCTGGGATATTTGAGATTCTTTGTTAATGAATTCAAGGTTTATTATGCAAACCACTGGACTAGAAACTTTTTTTTTTTTGTTGTTTAAATTACAGAATCACCTGATTCTAGGAAATGATGCTTTAAAGAAAATACCTAATTGTGCAAAATTTGTGGTAAAATCACATGGATTGATAACTTAGTGAGATTTTTTTAACAGAGAGAACAGTTTGTAGGATATAATCAAATAGCAATGTGGGCAGATAACCAATGTGCGTTCTGTCAGTTATAAATTTAGTGTTGTTCCAACCATTTAAATAGACTGTGCCCTTATTTAAACAGTGGTTCCTAAGTAGTGTAACCCCAGTTGTGGTCATCACAGGCCGAGTAAGTAAAAGAAAAAGCCCCTTAGAGACAGATTGCCTCTGTTCTTTCACAACAGTTAATAAGCTACCAGGCAACATTTGCTATTCCCGTCCCCCAGTGCTGTACCTAGTTGGTTTTGTCCATCTCCAAGCTCCTTAGCACTCTGTGGGTGAGGAGAAAGCAAGAAAAGCACTTAGTCCCTGTTAGATCAGTTCACTCAGGCAGAAATAAAAACCTTTACTTCAACATAGCCACTGCGCTTGGTCTTCTCCTCTAAGAACCCATTTATCTATTGACAGGTATCTTCTGTAAATATGCTTAACTACCCTAATATAGAAGAGAGGGGGCAAACCCACGAGTTTTGAATGTGAGTCTTTGAAATATTTTACCTAGTTCTTGAAAGAATCCGAGGTGATTTATGCTTTTCCAATACAGAACTGGAATTCCAGGAGTGACAGCAATGTGAATTTTCTTCTGCTCTTTCAACCTCTCCCTCAGCCAAGGACTTGAAGAGTAAGGATATCTCAGTTTTATATCCTCCTGCAAAATGACACTGCTGGCAAGGACCCCTAGGTACAGTACATTACTTACATTACTATGCAGTTTTGTCAGCCTAAATTATTATTTTGCAATTTATGATTACCTAGATTAGGGACACAGCTGATCAGGCACAGCAGCACAGAGCCTAGCACAGTCATTTACTCCAACTTTTATATTCTTCATGGCAAATGGAGTGGCATTTTTTTATTTTGCAATATTCTGAGAGCTTTTTAAGACCAGACCCCTTTTCTGAAATCTGTCTTTCTCAATAAATGATTTCCCCATATATCTGTGGCAGAAGGATTTCCTCTATTGCATAAAGAAGGTTTCCTTTGGAAGTATAAAACCCAAAAAGGTTTTAGGATTAATCAAGCCAGGAAATAGAATAGAAATAGAATAGAATAGAATAGAATAGAATAGAATAGAATAGAATAGAATAGAATAGAATAGAATAGAATAGAATATTTCAATTAGAAAGGATCTACAACAATCATCTAGTCTAAATAGCTACATTACCATCTCTTTTTTTTTTTTCCCCCAAGAAAGGGAGGAGGAGCAAAGTAAAGTAACAAAACATAAAGAAAGGTAACAAAACATATTTAAATTTAATACCTAAAATGAATTGGAGGAACTATAAATATTTCACACTAATGGGATGAAATCCTGGTTCTTCTCAAGTTATTGAGTGTTTTGTCACTGGCTAACAGGGTCAGCATTTCCCCCTACATGTCTGAATGAATGTTTTCCTTGAATAAATGTAGTACAATCATTTAGGTATCAGAAATAATATTTTTGTTTCAAAACCAGTCATTTATTTCATTCTTATTTTCTTGCTTCTCTTTGTATTTACAAAGGCTCTGCATATACTGCACTGTATTTCTAAAAGCTATCATTTTCTTTAGAAAAGAATATTGTTTGCTCTCTTGAATAATTCATCTTGGAGTTCTCTTTTAATCCCTCATCAAATGTGTCATTCTTGTATCTTCATAAAGGAAAAGAAAGGAAAACAACACTCTAAGGCTGATTTATGAATTAGACCATGAACATTAAAAATATATAAAGCCTTGGTATAAATAAGGACTTCAGTTTTGATTCTAATTCAGTTATATCAGTACCTCGGGTATATATACTATTGGTTAGATAGATTTCCACTATAATAACTGACTTATCACAGAGTATGAAAAAAAGGAGCATGAAAGATAAATATGATGAAGATTTGATATTTAACCTTGAGCTAATAAGGCTAACAGTATATGTAGGTTTTGAAGGGAGAAAGAAATACTTAGAGTACGATATGAATTAAACTGTGAATAGTATGCAGTTTATAATATTTTTGAAACAAATAGTTGATAAAAGAGCTTTTAATCCAAGCTCCCATATATCCCATTAGGTTGAAATATAAATAGTTTAGATGCAAAGCAAAGAACCTAGAAGCACCTTCATAGACAATCTGTGGCCTACAGATGCTCGTTATTAGATTACTATTGTTCATTTGATGTGCACATCAGATTCGCAAGAGACCTTTCAGCATCCTAGTGAAATTCAGGTCTGCCTTGTCCCTGTGATCTACAGGAGATCATCTACCTCTACTGCCCAGCTGCTGAGCTGAAACATCTCCAACTCATTTCCCCAGTATAAGATAGACTCAGACTCTGCAGATTGTATAAAGTGTGTTTAAAGCATCAAAACTGTATCTTGTGGTATTTATTAATGCAAATAGTCGGGTACTGCCATGAGGAATGTATTTATAAAGTCAAACCAGTGCCATGGCTTATAAAAGGTTGTTCCATGTATCTGAGCTGACCAATCCTGAAATGTCAGCCTCTTCCATCCACCAGCTTATTGAGCCCATAATAATCAGCTAGACCTGTTCTGCTTACCTACAGTTGGCTGCGTCAGCGTGGTTGAGTGGTTTGTCTGTGGCTTCTGTCACCTCCTGTGTGTGTACCTTAGAGTTCAGTAAAGTGAGGGGCTACGCTGGGGGACATCAGGGTCAGCAGCAGCAGGGAGTGAAATTGCTGAGAGTTCTTTTGCAAAGCACTTAATAAAAAGAAAATAAAATGTGTCAGAGCAACAATGGAGTGAAATCTTTTGAGGAGACAAAAGATAAGGTGGTCCCCACATGAACATTCTTGGAACCACAGGCTGATTTTCATCAGCTGTGGTGAGCAACACAGAATCATTTTCCTGAGTAATTCATCAGTATTTATAATGGTTCATCAGCATTAATGTTATAAAATTTAAGAAGTTTAAATATTTCTGAAGTGAAGCTTTTCCAGGACTCCCTGTGGTATTCACACCTTATCTTCCTTAAAATGGTCATTTTACTGTTACTGAACAAATTTGGTAGAGAACCTAACGGGCTCCACACATGGGAGTGGCTGGAGATTGATTATCCTGATTATTGTGTGATACATATCCCAGCCTAAAGTTTGTATGTATATCTTTGGTGGTAATTTACTGTTCAACGAAGAATAGCAGAATAGAAGGGACTACTGCTGTTTTGCTATTACTAGTTATTTTGATTTTTGCTACTAGATTTTTCCACTTTCCTGTTGTCATTTTGGATGTCAGTTGTGTAACATCAGTCTCAACCTTTTTAATGTTTTCATTTTCTGAAATGCAAATAGTAATTTTCAAAAGTACAACCAAAACTCCAAAGTTGCAATGTCACATTTCTGGTTGTGTTGGCTGAGTGCTAACAAATAATAAGCATTAGACCCCTTTAGTATAGGTGAAAATACACATATATTCATGCTTTCTGATACTCTGCAGGAGGCTAATGATGAGCAAAAGCTCTGGTCCTCAGAGGTGTTTAGGTCTTCTAAAACCTAAAAAAGTACATTTCAGTACAGTGACTTGATAGATGATGGGCAGTGCATCCGTATGTGTCCAGGGGCTGTTTTTAGTAATTGGAAGTTCATAGTGGAGCCGTTCTGAGTGAAAGATGTGCTGACCGTTTTTGTTTGAGGGAGAGCCTCAGATTTAAAGGTCTGTTTGTTCCAGAGTGACTGAAGTCAGCACAAATTTAGTCATTCATTCGAGAGAGCGGGTGGCAGTTCTTAGGGGTCTACTCCTGTTGCAGCCGAAATCAACTTGAGTAGCTACCATTATTTAATAGAAGATAGCTCTAATTCAGGAAATAATTAGTAAAATTGTCCTTAAACCCTTGTGCAGCTGAATCAGCTCACCTTTGAAAAAGCCATTTTCCTTCAGATGGTGGGGCTATTGACAGGAACAGCAGTAGCAGCTGCTGTGTGGGAGTGTGTGTGTGTCTTGCCCAGCAACCTCATTCACTGCCTGTGGATTTCACCTCCCACGCTCCACCTGCGAAGGCCATGACTACTCAGTTTCTATCCAGCAGCAGTGGATGCAATCTGGGGTTAATACTTGGTTGGAAAGCAGTTGCAGCCTCCCTTTTTCAGAATTTTTGGATGCTGGAAATACACATCCATCCCCCCCCAAGTGCAAATTCATGACTGTCAGAATAGTTGGAAAGGTATGATTGCACGGAGAATGATAAATAGAAATGAACCAGCATTCTATTGGGACTGGTTTGTCATGTATGTGTATGTATATGTGTATAGACACATAAAAGTGATCTATTTGTATAAGGAATTGCAGTACTAATAGTCATAGTGGCTGCTCCTCTGTTGTCACTGTACATGTTGAATTGGACACTGTGCTGTTAGAATACCCCATCAAGAATACAGAAACATCTATTTTTCTCTCTTTCTATTTTTTTTTGCTAATACTTCTTTAGTTTGTAACTTTATTTAAAGAAAAATGGCCACATTCACTTTTAAAAAATTTTATTTCTTTTATATGCATGATAGAATATATAAAATACCATGCATAATAATTATATAATGTGTAATGAAAATGTAACATTTAATATTAATTAATATTTATAAGTAGAATAAATTATATGGTTTATGCAATTTATAAGGTATATAACATAAAATATATAGAAAGAGAATCACAGAATTTTTTATGTTGGAGGGGGCCTTTTGAGGTCATCTAATCCGTTGGCTCCTAAATTACCTTTTTTTTCCAAACAAGAAACTTTTTCATTTCAGCAAGAGTAGTTTTATACAGGTTCTTCTGTCTTATTTAAACCATTGATTTGGTGCATCTTAAAGAAAAGAAACCAAAGAAAAGGATGTAAATAATATAAAGTATAGAAAAGAAATGCACTTTTTAGAAAATTACAAATAATTCGATTTAGAAGAATGATCACAAAGTTCAGCAGTGTAAGCAGCTATTGTTCCTTTGGAATTAGTAATAATATGGTGCTTTTTTAAAAGCATCTACAACTCCATATCTGAGTTATTCTATGATTCTTTAAAATAATCCTTCTAATTGGGGAGGCTTTACCTCTTTAAAAACTGGTTTGTTCATTCCATGTGTGAGCCACACCCTGAAAAACCGAAAGGCTTTGCACATGCCTAATTTAAGATTTAACCTACTATCAGTGTTAAACCTGTTTCAGTCTGTCATTCTCTTGCTTAAAATGCTGTGTAACTCAGGGGTTTCTGTCTGCTCCTTTAGCAAATCAATTTATTATAATCTGCCATGGTTTGCAACTTAATTCCTGCAGCCTAAGGTGCAGTGTTCTATTCTTCCACTGAAACTAATTGGGGGGAAAAATCACTGCCTTTTTATTTTGTTTTTCATTGCATTGAATGTAACAAGAAGAGCCAGCTTGATAGCACTGTAAGCTAAACTCTCATAATTGTGCTCAGGGCAGACAACAGACAATCAGACCTCCTCACACAGACACAGAAACCTTCAGCCTTTCACCTGTGTGCAGCTGGTTTTGTGTGTTCTTACAGCGCTTTTCAGCAATGTCTCAGTTGCTGATCACCGAGAACTGGACTGGTATCACTCCTGATTGCTCCTGGACTTCTGAAAAGGTTTTGTGGGAATTGAAAAAAAAAGGTTTATTAATTCATCTTGCTTTAGGCTATCATGATGCTATAGTCTAAAAGATCTCTAGCTTTACAGCTGCAGAATCCCTGGGAAGTTCAGGAGCCTGACTCTGTGGTGACCTTTTCTGAAAGAAAGGTCAGCGAGCCACAGGCAGACTTGCCAAGCCAACTGCTTTTCCCTGCAGACTAAAGCTTTGTGGTCTTATCTGCAGATCTGTTAGGAAACTTGGCCAAGCTACTGCTTTTTGTTGTCTCAGGCAGAATATGTGTGTCGAATGAAGTTTCATACTAAGTGAGAGTGATTTCAGTAAATGGAAGTAAATTTAGTGTTGAAAGAGCTTAAAATCTATCCTGCGGCTCCTTATATGTTATTTCCAAGATATTACAGTTTTAATGATTTCCTAGATTCATTCATAGAATGTGTTTTTGTACAAATCTCACTCCTGTTTTCATGCCTGTTTTTTTTTTTTTCTCTCAAAGTTGAGAGGGATGGAACTTACTTGGCACATTAGGGAATAATCTTCCAACTGTTTGGATTAGCTTGGGATCAAAAAATAACCTCATTACTGCCACTGACACCTCATTATTGTTAACTCATCGTTTCCTATGCCAAAGACCTTTTAAACACAGGACTTTTATTTTAGGGGATCCTTATAGGGATAAAAACCTGGACAGGCTATTACCAGTTATCTTAAACACAGTCATAGAAATGTTTTGACAGTCAGAGGTGGCTTGGGGTGGCAGTTTTCTTTGACAGTGTTGTGAGACTTTTTGGTTTTGCCTGAAGATTAAATTTGGACCATGACAAATGTGTGCTCTTCCCCCCTCTTCCTTCAAACTTCTTTTTGTGAGCAGTGGGCCTTAATACTGAAAAGGCTGTGAAAGCTGAAGATTTTATTGTATTGAATCTCTGCAATATAATATTTTCCCCTATTTTCCTTTATCTCTGTTCATTTTCATCTTAGACTAGGGTACTTGTTTAAGGCAAGAACTGTGTGTTTTAGTAGTATAAGTCAGCCAGTGAATCTTTGGAGACAAATTCAATAGATTTTTCCATTAATATTTTAGAAGTGGACTCTTACCTATAACAGCTATTTTAAAGCTATTTGAAGCTATTACACTTCAGATTAGATGCTCAGTCCTTCTAGGTCTCCAGACCTTACAGAAAGCTCAGCGATCTGCTGGTTTATAGCCACTGCTCATCTGACCCAGTCTCCATGCAGTTATTTCACTGAACTATAATCTGAAACTAGGAACGTGTAGGCTGCTGAGGATTTAAAACTTTATTTATGTGACGGCTGTAGCAAAAATATATGCCAATCAAAAGTGGCTTCTATATTGAATATTTTTAGGTCATTGTCCAGTCATGCCCACACAGACTCCCTAACAGACCTAGAATTGAGGTGCTGGACACAGATACGGCACTGGGAAGTGGGAGCTCTGAAGTGTTGACAGGGATCAGTGAATCGTGGGCTGATATGAGTCAAACATGTTACCTCTCTTAATTTTTTATTAACCTCAGAAGCCTCAGTCAAGGTACTTATAGCAAAGTATGAATATGTCAAATTCCTGTGTGAGTCTCAGACCACTGTGGATCAAAAGCTCAGTGGCTGAAGTTTGCATTGGGCTTTATAAGAATAACTTGCACTCGAGAGTTCCAGTGATACCTGTCGCTGCTGCAGGGTCTGGCTTCAGCACAAATACACTCACCTGGAATTTGTTATGTGCTCTAAGGAATAGCTTGTCATCAAACCTGCATGCCAGTAACTGTATATGCAGTGAGTAAAGGTAGATTGTTCCTGTCTATGGCAAAAGGCAGGGAAATATATGTCAGTCGGCTCTTCAGGGTTTTTATGATTCAGTTGGCTCAATTGACTCAAATGAAGTTGTATAATAATTTTCCCATCAAGTTCCATCTGTTTCAGATCAGATGACAGATCTAAATTTTTGGGACTCTGTCCTTTTGTATTATCAGGAGGACATAGTGACATATTTTGAGTCTGGCAGCGCCATTGGCTATTTTGGCTGGTGTTGTGCAGGATGAGGTGCTCATTACCAGCTCCGTGAACGTGTTGTAACAGCAAACATTTGGTTGACTCTACGAGATGTAACTACTGACACTACACTTGTGATGCTGTCCAAAAAAGAGGAGGGATAGTAGTGGTAATGCATAAGATAATGCTCAAATTTATACAATCACTGTCTCAATCACTGAGGGAATGTTGGATGTTATAGCATGTCCCTAATCAGTTCTGAAATTCTGATGCAGCTTTGTGAAGAAATGAAACTTTCTATCATAACTTTGCTTCTATGCCACAACTTTTTACACTTTTTCACAGCTTCTTAGCCCATCTTTTAAAAGTTATGGGTTTGCTATGACTACTTCTTCATAAAATGCCTGCTACCTTCTTTTGTTTGTAGAGAAGTCACTTAACAAATAGATACACTGTATGGATTCAGTGTTATGGCTAGGTAGAAATGGCCATTCAAACCACAATAACTCCAGTTCAAATATTTTGAAATAACTTGTATAATCCTCTCTTCTCTTTTTAATGTGAAAAAAAAAGGCTGTATTTTTCTAGCAGGGCTGTTTTTTAGGTTTTGTTGTTTTTGTTTTTATCAACAGCCACAACAGAATGTCATAAGATAAACTCTGAGAAAGCTACGTGAGGACAAAACCTGCCCCACAGACACTGGGTTTATTTGAAATTCATGCACACAGTCAACTGAGGTATTTGTGTTTACAGCTTTGTACCATCCCACCTGTGCCAGTTACCTGGCAAGCACATCTTTGGTGTTCCACATGTTGTCTGGCTTGCAGTCCACACATGCATGCATGTGTATTCACACCACAGGGAGCAAAAGGGATCCAGCACAACTGGCACACTGAACAACAAAACAAAGTAGAAATGTTGAGGAAAATGCTACATAGAAAAGACTTTTGATTTTTACCCACATATGTTTGGCTATATCTGTGTAAGTGAAAACAGGCAATTTTGTGTCAGCAGTAAAACAATTTGTTGATCAAAAGAAAATAACCAATATCTTAAAAATGCATGTCATATGCATAAAGTAAATATGTCACATGCATGTTTGGTATTCCTAAGTGTACGTGAGATAATCCAATATGCAATTATGTGATATTTTTTACTATATTTGGTTCATTCTTTCATACCTTAGTATTTGATTGTAGGGATTCAAGTCTGTGGCATCAGTTCTTAAATTACAGTATGTGGCTTTTAGAGAATTACAAATGTTCATTTCCAAAAGCTACATGGAAATACATATCACATGTAACGTAAACACTGTGCAGCATCCCCGCTGTGTCAGCTCTATTAACTAGATGCTGACACTAGATTTACTAGAAGATTTGAAAATAACTGAATCAAAAATACAGTTCTCTCCAAGCACTTGGAGATCACTGTGCACTTCTATTTGCCCTCATAAAAGAACATTTAATTGGACTACATACTTACAGAATTTTGGTATAATGATTTTCTTCCAGAGAAAACTTTGTTTCAAATGAAAAAAACTGTGGTGCTATATGTTCCTTCAATTTTTTATTTCTCTTTGACATTTTTTTTTTTCTTTAACGAACTCTGTACTGGAGACACCACTTTTTGACATCATAGTTAAGGGTGTATCAAGGTGATAGTGCATTAGCAGTAGAGTTGCTGTTGATAAAATACATTCATAATTTTCTGTGGTTTTAGATTGTTTTGTGATTGTCTCTAGGAGCTGTCTTTAGGATTTAATTAAGTATTAATCAGAGAGGCAAAGCTAGCAAATCACTGTCTTACATTTCTATCTCAAAAACAAAAAAATCAGCAGAAAACCATTTACATAGAGAAAATAGCATTACAGAAGCAAACTTTACCTTAGGTGAGCTAGTCCCCCTTGCATCCTTTTACAAGCAGGGGAAAGAGGTGCCTTCTGACAGTAATTCAGAGGATCTATGTGTCTCTTGCCCCCAGAGCAGGACTAGGGAGATTTCTTCTGGAGTAAAGTTAAGCCTGTGGAAATGACTCTCAATTTTTTTTATTTTTGTGCTTTGCACTAGACTACAGTATTCAGTGCTGATAAAATGTAAGATAGAGATCAAAAGATTTGGCATTATCTGCTAATGCTTTTCTAATTAATTACAGGAACAGGAGGACATATATACTATTTGGTTTTTTTTTTAAAGAAGGAAAGTACTTAGACACATTCTTGCCATTTAACTTGATGCAGCCTAGATATAGAAAGTGATTCTGTATTTTGTATATTGAATATGTAATCCCGTTCTCACTTCTCACTGTCAAAGATATCTGGTGATCTCATGTGGAAAGTTCAGAGTGCTGTGTCATGGTCGGCATATTTGGTTTCTTTGGAACTAGGCAACCCCGACTTTGTCTATTCCAAATAACAACATTTCTTATTGATAGGGTTCTTTTTAGAGTATTGATAGTACTTGTCAGGAATGGAGAACTAGGTGTGCTAGATGATGGCCTAGTTAATTGTGGAATTTGGTTCTCGTTTATTTCATGAGCTGACTTGAAAATTCTTTCTCTTTGTACCAGAGAAGCATTTTGTGAGCATGAAAAACCAAACTGGGAAGGAACGTAAAATTTTTGTTCTCAGGTCTGGTAACAATTTTTTGTCTTGCAAAGGTCTCACAGCTCTTATGACTTTAGAAGTGTTCTTAAAAACATCTGTTAATGCACTTTATTAAAACCATGTAATCTGAAGACAAGACCACACAAAGTTCTCTGAAGGTATCTGGAGAGCTCTCCATAATTTCACTGTGCTGTGGAGAAGACCACTAGACCCTTTAAGAGTGAAACTATTTTCAGACAGTATGAAAATGTCTGTGATTCTGTTAAAAAACCTCTCTTCCAGCCTCTCCTCTACTTGAACCTGCCAATTCTATGGTTGCTTTTCTCCTGACCATCGTAGTGACCTAACTGGTTCCTAAACTCAAGCTGCAAGCTCCTCTTGTTTTTCAAGGCCTCGTGGTACAGCTCCTTTCTCCCTCTAACAATTTTAGAATGAGCACACAGATCCAGAATTCCTTTTCCTCTTCCCGTGTTTCCTGGTTTTGGCTGCCAGTTAGGATTAAACTGTGGCACTGTGCTACAAGTTTCAGAGAGGAGAATGGAAGAAGACGAGCAGAGAATCCTTCCTCCACAGCAGTAGAGGAGGGTTCTTTTCTCGGATGCCTCCAAACATTGTTCTACAGCCTGGCGCAATGTTTATAAATGGATTTTCTGAGTTCATGACCCATTTCAAAACAAGTGCTGGAAGCCACATTTTGTCCTGGGTCATCTGGGCACAGTGGGCACCTGTTGCACAGAAGATTCTTTATCCAGACCTCTTCAGTGGCTAAATCTGAGCTTCTATCTGGATACGAAAAGGTCTTGAATGAAAAGGAACAGCCCTGAGGGAATCACATAGAAACTTAAATGATATGCAGATAAGATCTTTGGGGGTTTTAAAATGATCATTCTTTTCTGAATATTCAAGCATGTTTATTCAAATAGCATTGTTAAAATCCAGTTAGGATTCCATAATTTCCCAGTGCCTTACATGACCAGACTTCATTTTACTTTTGGACAAATATGGAAAAAAAGAAAGGCAAATAGCTTTGAAATTTAATTTTGAGTACGTTTAATTAGATGGCAATTAGAGTTCCCTATAACAATACAAGTTTGGGGCTAAATATTACAAACCATTCTACATGAAAGCATTACCTGCTTTTTATAGTTCAAAAGAATGCATGAGAATCACCACCAGGTGTGTCTAAACTGTCTCTTACGTTGTTAGGAGGAATCTGTTTATAAAGTTTTTTTCTTGACCATGAAAGTCAAAGGATTCACAAATACATTTGTTAAATATACTTAGAGCTGTTTCCATATCAGTTCCAGAGGCTTCAGTCTGCAGGAGTAGTTTAAGGATTTGGGATGCTCTTGAGCTAGTGATTCCAAATTGTGAGTTGAAATAACCTGAAATTTCTTCTAAATTCCAGAGGTGCTGCATACAGCATGGGAAATTGGGCAGGTTCTAAGAGAAGAGAGAACCAAGACATATGAGATCTATGAAACAGCAAGAGGTGAGATTTGATTTTTCTGGTCACAGATCATTGTATTTTTACCACTTTGGTGATTTAGCACCATGCTCTCCTCCTCTCAGCTTCCCAGCATTCACCAACAGCAAAAAATAAAAATTTCAGTTCGGTGCATGAAAATCTCAAAAGGATTCAGATGAGATTCTGTTAGGGTGGAAATAGGCCTTGGAAATCTGCTGTCATCCCATCAGGCCACAGAAACACTGCAAAATACCATATTCTGGGGGAGAGAATGGAAACTATCTAGAGCACCAAATGTGGCAGCTGGAAACAATTTTTAAAAAATCGGGTAGGCCAGTCGTGTTATGAGGAGTAAGAGAGGCAGCTGGGACATTTAAAAGGGAAGGCCTGGTAGCCGCTGAAAGGTGCCAGTAGTCTGTTAGTGAGAGCATCTGAGAGCTAAATGGCTGCATGTGATGAGAAAACATGCCAAAATGATAAGAAAAACATCTGGAGAAAAACAAAATTTCAAAGCCTCTGAAACAGGGATGGATATGCAAATTCTGCTAATTACTGATTCTGTAAATTAATTACTTGGGGGTTTTTTTCCCCTTTCTGCTCTCCTAAGTTCCTCTTGTTTTCACATATCTTTCTGCAGAATCTGCAAGTGTCCTATTCTGCTGCCTCTTTTTCCTCTTGACCTTTTGGTTCTTGGTTGTTTCTTCCACAGAAAATCAGTATGTCTGAACAATACTATTCACTTTTTTTATACTCCCTTAGGCCAGTTTTTTAACTGCTCATTTTTCTATTTCTTCACCTTATTAAGACTTTCCCTGCCTGTTATTCTGAATGTGAAAACCTCTCGGTGGAACATCATTTTCTGTGCAGGAAACTCACAGGTAGCAATTGATTTTAATAGCTCCAAGTGTCATTCTGGGTAGGACCTGTAAGATTTAGATGGCTTTGTATTACAGAGGTCTAGCTGGAGGAGTTGGCAGGCTTGACAGTCTGATGAGCTGCCTCTAGAGTGTGGCAGGGTCTAAACGAAGTTTGAAGTGAGAACATGGTGACTTTGAAAAGTAAGCGCTTAAAAAATACACAGATTTTCAAGGTTTTATACATTACACTTGCAAGTGTATTTTTGTATGTATTTTACCATACATATAATTTAAAATTTACTTGTATCTGAACACATATTTGAATCTAGTCTAGGTGTGTGCATCAGTGATGTAAAGACATATGCCAATATCTGATACAATAGCACGTCCTTTACCTTTGAAACTGTGTCTGCTGTTTTTCAGCTGTGAAAGCAAGAGACAGTATGTATGTATGTACTTTCCCCCATAGATCATAAGGAACAAAGAGCTTATGTGAGAAAAAGAGTGCAGGAGAAGATCTTAATATATTCTGTCCCATCAAAAACTGAAATACAGCAACATGAAAAGAGCAAACATGCTGTCTAGCTTCTCTGAAGCTGTTTGCTAATGACCTCCCATGAACTAGAAAATGTTATAGAGCATAGTCTCAGCTTGAAGCCTGAGACAAGAAAAAAATAGCAGGCTGAGAGAAGGATGCAAAGCAAGTGAAATGGAGATAGTTAATAATTATTTTACAACAATAAAGCCATAATCAGGCATCAAATTCTGAAGCATACTGTTGTGTCCCAGAAGAGCAGCAGCAGTTTTGGAGGGCATGAAAATAGACTCACAGAATAATAAAATAATAGAGCAAATTGAAAGGGGGAGAGAGTATAAAACTGCATATTAAAATTTACTAGAATGAGCTTTTTAAAGACATCTGAATTATTTCCACTTATTATTGCTGAAATATAATTCATTATGCACCTTATACTAAAAATTTTAATTAAAGAAAATAATAGTGTCAGGTCAAATAATAGTGTCATCTCATAAAATACTGAATGAGACAGAAAGCACAGGAAGCACTTTCCCTTTTCCAGTTATGCAAAGTTATCCTTGTCTGGTGAAGAGAAAAATACTTGGACTGAGTGAAAAAACATGTTCATGGTGCAAATTAATTGTTTTCAAAGAAAGTATTTAAATTAAATTTTCAGTTACCTGAAAGTGTTTGATTGTGTATTTTAAAATAAGATCTATTGTTTTGGAAGCCTTTGCCATTATATACCTCCAAGAGGAACAATTAAAGCATAAATTTGCAAGAAATTCTACATATAAGAGGTAGTGTTGCATGTTTTATGTTTATGTAAATTACTGTCTTGGAATAAGAAATTCCATCTTCCTTTTCTTATTCTCTCCATGATTAGCAGACTAGGCAATTTATTATTCTACATTCTTGTGTAAATAGAGATGTCCTCTGCTTAAATTTAAAAAAAAATGTTTGATAAATGAATGCAGGTGCACATATCTGAAAAAAAGTGAGATAGTGGATTTGAGAAATAATGGGGGAGGCACTTTCCAGCTAGATTTTTTTCAATGCATTGCTTTTGGTAGTTGAAATAACTCTGCCTTCTGCACATCCTGCTTTGCAGCCTGTAGCTTAAGAAGGTCTTTGTCAGTGGCTTGCACCACCTTGTGACTTAAGAGAATTTTCCCCAAGGAAAGCTGCCCAGGGTCATGTAGCTGTAGACCTTGAGAAAGAAGGATTCCAGGTACAGAAGGAAAAATTGTTTGGTCAGTTATATTTTTAATTAAAATGAGACAGTGGTGGGGAGACTAAATTTGCAGGACCTCCTAGAGCAGGAGCATGAACCTGTATATCCAGACAAGCTGCTGTGAAATCTACACACTAGACACGTGCTTAGGCAGCTCCATTTAAATAGATTACGATACTTCCATAGTATGTATCTAGTATATCTAGTACATAGATACTTTCGTAGTTGGCATGGCTCCCTCACATTCCGCTCTTTGAGTGATCCTACTCAAAACTTACTGTTTCTCTAACAATCCCAAGCTGAGGCACTTTCTACTGCTCCTCAAGAATGAGAACAACATGTGAAATTTCATCACTGATGATTTACTTCAAACTCTGGGAAATTAATTAAGCACCACTTAAATATTTATTTTTCCCCATCTCTCCTCTACACCAAGTCGTTATCTGAAGAGGACCCAAACTTCATCACAAACATGAAAATGTTCCTGCCCTTTTCTTCTTTCTAGAACATCAAATTGAACAGTGGAATCATTCTTCCACTAAACCCAGACAGGTATTAAGAGTTGTTCCCATTCTACAAACTTGAGATCTGGTCAGTGCCTGGTAGAACACAGAGTTTACATGCTGGTTGCTCTGCTCAACAACAAGGCAGTAAGTTGTTCTCTGGGATAGCCAAATAGTCTTGCAAAAACCAATAATCTTCTGAATACCAGGATGAGTGAGCAGTGCAGTTAAATAGTTCTTTTCTTGAGATCATTGCTGAATTAGGAATTAAAAATCAGTATCATTAGATCTTTTACCTGTATGACTGACAGAACCTGAAACTTTGTAGGTAAACCTGCTTAGATGAAAGAACATCCCATCAAGAAACAATTTCTTTTCCTGTTGGCATATTTATGATTTTGTCCTCAGGAATCAACAAATGGGCAATAACTACCCTTCTTCTCTGTCACTTAAGACCTGGAGTATCTCCTCTTAAATTTTTATCTCCAGACAATCATACAATCCTCATAATGACATTAAACACCACAATAAATATTGAGAATCCATTAAAATATTTTAATGTTTGCAATTAGTAGCACTTCCACCACTACCAAACAGACTGTACTTTTTACCCCTTTGAAGCAAAACTCTCTGGTCTTCTGCAGTTCTCTCAGGGCATATTCATGCAATTCTGTTTTCAGTCTGGGCCCTGGCTGGATATCAAGCTCATCTTGATTGTGCCCAGAGCTTGCTATTCTATTCTCTTTGCAGCAATGGCTGTGGCAGTTAGCATCCCAGCTGTCCCACTGAAACAAGGGATCATTAATACAGTGCACCCTCATTTCAAATAAACTGTATCTTAAATGCAATAGAGGCAGTGCCTGGTTCTGCCTAATACTGCCATTCCCTGCATTTAGGAAAGCCAGATTCCTTGAGGCTGCTCCACACACTGTTTGTATCTCTGCCAACCTGTATTCTTAGAGGACTTCTGGAAAGCACCACTGCCATTGTTGGGATCAGGCCAAGGCACTCCTTACGGTTTGCATTATATTGAAGACAAGACACCAGATCTTTGAAGTCAGCTTCATTCTTGAAGTTCTAGTGGGCACCAAGACCTTCTTCCCCAGAAAGACACTACAGTGCTGCTTTCTTTGCTCTTTGACTGGCCTTTACTAAGCTAAACTGATGCATCCACGCAAAAAAAGCCTTTCAGCCATGGTGTGCCCTTCTCAGGTGCTGGCTCAGCTGAGCTACTGCAGCCGTGTCAGGGGCAGCTCCCTGCTGACTCCTGCCCTTGGAAGGCTGGTGGGCACACTTCTGTTTTCACACTCAGATGCTGTTCTCAGAACTCTATGTTAGATTCTGATTTCTTCTGGCAAGATCCCAGGTGTTGTTAGAGTAGACAGGAATATAGCCCTTCTTGATAAGGTCAGAGGAAAACCAGTTTCAAGACAAGGTAGTGTACATGGAACTGGTGACATTTATGGAAGAATAAAGCCTGGAGATCTCTTTACTTTCTTGCACATGAAAAGCATATAAATGATGATGGCACTCAGGATAGTGAAAGGATTCACTTTACAGAAAATGAGAAAAGAGTTTAGTTGATAAAGCAGTTCTCTAATGGAGAAAAAGCCAATACTGATGAAAATCAGGAAAGATTGATGCATAAACTTACATACTGGGATGCCTAAGCCTTGGTTAATGAAGAACAGACTTTCCTTAAATAGTGCTCATAACATAAATTCATATGAAGGAATGCACACTACTCCATAACTATATATTGAAAAAGAAATTGTAAACATTCCTTATTGCACTAATGTGCTACCTACCATCTTCCAAGGCTAGGAAGAGAGCATACTGGACACGGAGAGCAGCCCACTTTTAAGGTCCTTCATTGCTATTGTGATGAAGAAATTACATTTTAATTGAGACTGTCCATCACTTAAAAAAAAACCTTTGGCTATTATATGAAAAAAGCTTGTGCTTCAGTTTTGTTATGCTTAGGTTGTTCTTCCCCATGTTTACTTGTCTGCAGAAAACAGTATGGTTAAACTTGATGATCTTAAAAGTCTTTACCTAACCTAAAGGATTCTGTGATTACCAAATTGTCCGACTACTCTCAGTGAAAACAAGGTTTTCCTCTAGGCTTCCATTATTTTTATCTTCATTCAGAAATATTACTAGTGATCAAATTAGGAGATGAATTCCAGTGGTTTGAACAAGTAGCCAGGGAATCCCAATTTTTGGCAACATCATAGTATCCACAGCCTTGAGCAAGTTATCGGTCTTCCCTTTCAAGCACTTGGAAAAGCAGTGGTGTGTTTTATGAAAGCTGTTCAATTCTACTTCTGCCAGGAAAAAACAAAAACAATCTACTCTGCTACTTCGAAGTGCAGGGATATTTTGCTTTTAAGCAATTTTTGATTTTTAAAAATAGAGGGGGTTTTTAATCTAAAATGGTTTTTTACTTACCCAATTTTATTTTTCTGGGAGACCGTTTTGTTTACTACAGGGTTTTAAACTTCAGCTTATTTTTGTCATTGCTACAAATCCAAACAACAACAACAACAAAATAGTCCAAGTTTTTCACATGATGGCAAAATCTCTTACCTTTGATTGGATAAAATTGCATTGCTGGATAAAAATGTGTTCTGTTATTCAAGTGTGTGGTAAAGATCAATTTATGTCCTTGCAAGTGCAATGGAAAAACTCTTTTAACAGCCTAATGACAAGTGATGGATTCACTGAGCTTTGCTTATGACCTACCTCTGTCAGCTTTGGTATTTTGACATCTTTTGCTCAGGTTCAAATGGAGTTGTCAAATTCAGAAGAAGGTGAGCTGCAGATAGAAAGAGCTCTTTTATAAAGACTTTTACATATTTTGTAAATTTTGAGGTGAAAGACAATGGGGTTTTCTTATTCTACCCAGTTTAAGTCTTAAGAAGGAAGTGACTAGGAACCTGAAAGAGGCCTTGCCCTGTAAAGGAGTGGGGAGCACATCACTCACAACAGCCACATGTAGACAACAGAGAAGAAGCAGGAGGCACACTGAAGTCTGGTCCAAAGATTAACATGAGGATGCTGAGATAAGGATTATATATATGTCAGAGACCTCTCACCAATTAATTTGGATAGCATCTTTTGACTTTCAGATACTTGGTGATGAAATAGACTTTGGTGGGTTCCTCCCTATTCCCAGACTGTTTAAGTCAAAAATAATGATAGTGTAAGCTAGCCCAAATTCATGGCTTATCTCGGCAAAATTGGCACATAGAACTGGAAAATGTTCCAGAGGTAATCTGCTTTATTTTAAGAAAAGCTGATAATTGTTCTATGTGCACATCTGCACGTTTGAATGCAGTCATGGCTGTTATTTTCTCCTTATTCTTTGACACTATGTCAAACTTACTTGTTTTGCATAATTTTACCCTGCACTTTGGAGGGATAAAAGTATCTGCAAACAAGCCTACAAAGCCCAATCATCAGTCATAGTAAGCATTTTGTAAATTCACACATAACCATGTTATTTTTAAACATATGCAGCCTCTTTAGAGCTGAAACACAGGTTCAAAATAGAATGATTTTTCTCACAAGAGTTTGAGTGTAGCTAGGGAATTGCTCAGTTTAAAATGGGTAAGCATCTGATGAACAAGACTAAGAGGTGCTTTGAGTGGTCGCATCATTATTTTCATCATAATGTATAGTCCTTCTACGTGTTTGAAAAATCCAAGAAAAATTAGAACCAATGAAGTCTAGCAATGCCAAGTTATGTTCAATAGTTAGTAGGAAAACAACTGTATTAGTAAAAACTTCAACTCTAGCAGCCAGGTCATCAATGTAACCTTTCAAGGTATTACACCTTTTTTAATCTACACATTCCTTACCAATGTTTCCTAGTTTCAACTTCTCCCTCCTTCTGCAAGAAACTCGGCAGTGGTCACTTTTCAGTGTAGAAACTCGTCTTAAAGTTTTGGAAACTCAGCTGGAAGTTGTATAGTGGGCAATTTCTTGCATATATGCATCTCTCAAGTAAAATGCTAACATTTTTTCTGACTATTTGCATATTTCCTAATTATGTGCTGCTATTTCTCAGTTATTTTATTTTGGTATTGGTAATGTGAACTGTTGGCATTTCACATATTGAGGTGTTACTGAGGTGTATTTTATGTACAATGGTCTGTTCAGCTACTAATTTATCAAAAACAAGTGTTGGTGTTCAAGCTAAGTTTGCTAGTGGAGCTCACACATTTACATTTTTGCTGACATTATTTCTTCTGTCAAGTTAGAGCCAGCATGCAATTGACCTTTATGAGCTGAGTCATAAACTTTTATTCTGTTCCCATTGTGGCTTACCACAACACAGACCCCTCCAGGGCAGCAAGCATTCCCCTTCACGCCCCTCCCTGGGGTGTCTGTCACCTCTAGATGGAGGCAGGGGAAGGCCCAAGGACATTGTCAGGGGCATGCATCAGTCAGTAGGGAAAAGATGCTTTCTTCATCCCGTATCAAATAGAAAGTTAGTGTGCCATCAGTGTTCTCTGCCTTTCTAACTCAGAGGGACTTCTGGTTTTGATTCCTACTTGATACCATGTCTTGCAGGCAAGCCCCTTGGAGAGAGACCAGGGTAAGGAAATAGAAGAACAGAGGAGAAAATGGCATTCATTGTTTTCTACTCACCTCCCTGCTGGGTGTTTACATGCTTCTTAGCAGAAAGAGCACTACAGTGCATTCCACAAGGTCGCAGATCTTAAGGTCAGATTGCAAAAGGCAGTTCAGCAACACTTCTCAGCAGCCAGGCTCAAAGCACTTAATTAAGAACCATGACAGCATCAGTCCAGGATGTCAGTGAGTGTTCCAGTTCTGGAGTTTCATAATTGTCCATGGTGAAATGAAGTCTGACCCCAAGACCAGGAAAAATCTTTTCTATCACTTCAATTTCACTACTCCCCTCTTTTGTAGAGGAAAAAGACCCTTTTTGTGGATGAAAGAGCAGCTCGAATTCTTCAGCCAAGCCTGTGCTTCTGCTGAAGTCACAGTAAGAGTGGCAGCTGCAGTGATGAATTTCAGTATGAAGATTTTAAGAACATCCCCCCATTCCTCTAAGAACTGGCTAAGTCTGCCATGCATTTCACACAACCTTCTTTCAGACATCAGATAGCAACTCCTTTTGGTCATTAGTGGCTTGGACTGACACTAAAATGTTAAGTAGTCCTAAAGATTACAAATCCATCATTAACTGGATCTGAGCAGCTACTTCACTGCTTCCCAGTTAAATTACTATATGCAAAAAGGTGTCCTGACCGTTTAACTTCACTTTGCGGGTAGGAAGGGTTCAAGGACCAAAAAACCTGCCAGGTATGGAAGGGGATTGATTCAGGGACTTCTTGAGGAAGCTCAATTCACATAAACCTGATGGGCTGCAGCCAAGGGTGTTGTCATTCTGAGGCTGCTTACTGTCATCACTGAAAGGTCATGGAGATTGGGGAGGTCTTCTGTGACTGCAGAAAGGCAGATGATGCATCCATCTTCAGAAAGGCCCCGCAGGACAATCTAGAGAAATACTGAACAATAATGGAGTGAGTGATCTTGGCAGAAGTTTCCAGGCACATGAAGGAGAATGTGGTGACTTGGAACAGCCAGCATGGATTTACAAGATTAAATCATGCCAGATCAACTTAATTATCTCGTGTGATGAGGTGACTTCATCTGTCGAAGAGGCAAAAGCAGACAATGTTGTCTACCTTTAGTTTAGCAAGACTTTCCATGTAGTCTCCCACAGAATCCTATTGTATCTCAATAATGGATAGCTAGGCAAAAAAACTAACTGAATCATTGGTCATTTATGCTCTGCCTCTTCTGGTTTCAGTGGAGTTTCTTTGGGGTCTGGCTGGCCTGATACCTTCATCAGTGACTTGGAGGAAGAGATGGGATGCAGTAGTGTCATGTCTGTGGACTGATTATACTTAATGGAGAGTGTACTTGATATTCTAGAGAACAGGCCTGCCATTCAGAGGGATTTACACAGAGGGCTAGGCCAACAGGAACATCATGAAGTTCAGTCAGGACAAACAGAGAGTTCTTTATCTCAGATGGACTAACGCTCATGGCTTGGTTAGCTACTTTGCTGAAAAAGACATGGAAGGTTTGGGGCAGGCTGAAAAGGAGTCAGTGGTAAATTCTGGCAGCAGTGAAAGTGCATTAGACTGTATTAACAGGAGCACAGATGGCAGATCAAGGAGAGTGATTACCCCATTTTACTCAGCACTCATTAGACCACAGCTGGCATAGGGGGTCCAGTCTAGAGGCTCCCAGTACATGACAGCTGCTGGCAGATTTGAATGACTCCATTGGAGGGTCAGCAGGATGGCTGGAGGTTGAAGCATGAGAATTGTGAGGAGAGGGTGAGGCACTGGGGTTGCTTCAGCCTATGGAAGAGAACAGCAATTTTCCAGTTCCTAAGAGAAGGTTACCGAGAAGATAGGGCTGGGCTTTCTGCCAAAGAATGAGAGATGAAGGCTCTAACAAGCAGGGGAGGTGCTGGTTAGATAGAAGGGAGAAAAAAATGACACAACAGGAATAATTAAGTAGTGGAATAGATTACCCAGATGGGTTGTGCAGTCTCTAAATGGGGATTTTTTAAGGCCTGACTTGAGAAACACATAAGGGACCTCAGACATCCCAAAGTCCCTTCCATTCTGAATTATTTCATGATAAACCTCAGAATAGATCCTCTCCATATCCTCTGCAGAATTTCCTCCATGTAATACAGTTCCCATCACCCTGTGCATCTGAAGTCAGCATATATGCTGCTATTCACCCCACAGACCAGGAAAACTACATAAAAGGTTGCCCCTCTAGTTTTAACTAAACAAGATCTAAGACAATTTGGGCAAGAACAACACTAGACAGGATGAGACAACATTTTTTTATTGTTTTAATACGAGTGAATAGATTAAGAGATCTGAAATGTTATAAAGCAATATACATACTGAATAAATAATATGCACAGGAGAGTCATGTCTACATTGTAACACTGGCTATTATTCAGAATACTTCAAATAAATCCAGTGACATTGGATAAAGTCCATAAAAATGCTATCCTGTCTTCCCTTGTATGAAATTGTTCAAGTATAAAAAAATCCAATACAGTGTAAAATATTAAATTCCATTTCGGTCAAGAATAAAAATTGCAAGTATTGTAGTTCCACAGGACAATGTAAAGCAGCATTTTCTAGCAAAGGGAAAAATAGTCAGTCTACATACAGATGAGTGAGAAAACGGCACTAATGTATTTGAGAAGTCTACATGAATAACTAGTAGAGGGAAAAAGAATGAACTAGCAATATTCTATGTAAAAACCTAAAAAATTGTTAATTTAAGAGTACCCTCATACAGTGCACATACTGAATTTAAATAAATCCAAGTCAACATCCTTAGTTAATTAGGTTAATATTTAATATGCTACATCTAAGCCTACTAAATAATTTATACCATGAGATGAATACATAATTTTACAGTGTCACATCTAAAGTCGCTTTCTTTAGAGCGCAGCATAGTAAAACTTTCAAAATAAATATTTCTTTTTAAATAGCATAACAATTAAGGCACAGTATAAATCACATACCATTAACCCTTCAAGAACTGCAGTCTTGGTAACAAAAAGTCGCCTTGTGTACTGTATGTTTGCTAATAAATATTTTAAATATAATCCTGAAATAGATATTAAAATTGTATAAATGGTTTCAGTAAAGAAAATTCCCTTAAAACAGTTCTTAAAAGGTTTTAATTCATTAGGCTTCTTCCTGCCTTTATTCACAAGTTACGAATAGATGCAATAAATAGAAAGAGAAGGCTGTTGTAGTAAAGGGCTGATCCTATTTTAGAATCAGAATAGCTGACACCAGCAGTTAAAGTTTCCCAAAAGTGAAACGGGATGGGGCGAGGGATTAGGATGTGACAAGCTCATCACATGAGCACGAGTGATGTGTTCTGTCCAGAACTGTCTGTGTTATTGATTGCCTCTACAGCTGTTGCACCCCTTACTTCCACATCACTTGCTCCATAGTTCCACTCATCCAGAGAACAGAGAAGAAAATAACTTTGGTGCCTGTCCGCCATCTTACTAGCCGGCCATCTTCCTTGGGTTGTTCGGTGCCCATCAGCGAGACAGTGACAAGGTCCTGTCTCACGAAGACAACTTCTGAAAGCTACAAAGGACAATCAGTGCTTTAAGCTCCTTTCCTCTTAAAATGGATAAAGGTTACATATTGCTGACTCAAGTTTTTTCCCTGGTTCAAGCTTTTCAAATACCATTTTCTTACTTATAAAAGGCAGTTTTGTTTCCCTGATACTGTAGAAAGTACATCTTTGCTTTTTTTTGGTTCTTTTTTGTTTGTTTGAAAATATGAAGTCCCATTGCTACTCCTGCCACTCTTTCATGACAGTACAGTATTTTTTTTCCCCCATTTTCTTCTGGCTTGATACTTGCTACCCTTCCCCTCTAACAACATGATTTGGATGCATACTGTATGAAGACAGTGGAATAAAAATCTTTAGTTTCGCAATAGCATCGCTTTCCTTAAAGCTCCTTAGTTACTATCCATTGTCTCTGTTAACTACTTATACTGGAAGGCTGAGAAGAGGCAGAGAGAGCGCGAGCTTCCTTCGGGAGTCCATCTGCTATTGCATGCGGTCTGTCTGCAGCTGTTGGGGCTGGTACTGGCCGAAAGCCGCCGCGGCTGCCGCGGCCGTGCCGGGCGCCGCTGCGGTGAGGGGCTGCTGCACGGCGTAG